>JANJGN010004362.1:0-34049 GCA_026770705.1 Isurus oxyrinchus | reverse complement strand
TAGATAAAGAGTAGAGCTCCCTCTAAACTGTCCCAACCAAACATTCCCAGGACACATACAGCACGGGGTTAGATACAGAGCTAGAGCTCCCTCTACACTGTCCCCATCAAACACTCCAGGACAAGTACAGCATGGGGTTAGATACAGAGTAAATCTCCCTCTACACCGTCCCCATCAAACACTCCCAGGGCAGGTACAGCACGGGGTTAGATACAGAGCAAAGCTCCCTCTACACCGTCCCCATCAAACACTCCCAGGACAGGTACAGCACGGGGTTAGATACAGAGTAAAGCTCCCTCTACACTGCCCCCGTCAAACACTCCCAGGACAGGTACAGCACGGGGTTAGATACAGAGTAAAGCTCCCTCTACACTGTCCCCATCAAACACTCCCAGGACAGGTACAGCACGGGGTTAGATACAGAGTAAAGCTCCCTCTACACTGTCCCCATCAAACACTCCCAGGACAGGTACAGCACGGGGTTAGATACAGAGTAAAGCTCCCTCTACACTGTCCCCATCAAACACGCCCAGGACAGGTACAGCACGGGGTTAGATACAGAGTAAAGCTCCCTCTACACCGTCCCCATCAAACACTCCCAGGACAGGTACAGCACGGGGTTAGATACAGAGTAAAGCTCCCTCTACACCGTCCCCATCAAACATTCCCAGGACAGGTACAGCACGGGGTTAGATACAGAGTAAAGCTCCCTCTACACTGTCCCCATCAAACACGCCCAGGACAGGTACAGCACGGGTTAGATACAGAGTAAATCTCCCTCTACACTGTCCCCATCAAACACGCCCAGGACAGGTACAGCACGGGGTTAGATACAGAGTAAATCTCCCTCTACACTGTCCCCATCAAACACTCACAGGACAGGTACAGCACGGGGTTAGATACAGAGTAAAGCTCCCTCTACACTGTCCCCATCAAACACTCCCAGGACAGGTACAGCACGGGGTTAGATACAGAGTAAATCTCCCTCTACACTGTCCCCATCAAACACGCCCAGGACAGGTACAGCACGGGGTTAGATACAGAGTAAATCTCCCTCTACACCGTCCCATCAAACACTCCCAGGACAGGTACAGCACGGGGTTAGATACAGAGTAAAGCTCCCTCTACACTGTCCCCATCAAACACGCCCAGGACAGGTACAGCACGGGGTTAGATACAGAGTAAAGCTCCCTCTACACTGTCCCCGTCAAACATTAAGATACTGAAGATTTCTCAGGAATCTTCAAAGTAGCTCATGCAAAATTGGGAATAATTCCTCAGTGCAATTAAGCATAGTGTGAATTATTTCTGGAAAATTACCTCAACACTCAAAACTATTTTTTCTCTGCTAGGGACCTCCTTTTAAACACGGAGTCTCTCTGTCAGTGATCCCCTTTCAAAGAGGGTGTCTCTCTCCATTTGGGACCCCCTTTTAAAGGGGGAGTCTCTCCGTCAGGAAGCCCATGGATAGTTATGCAGTTAATAAGTCAATGGAGAACACAGGGTTTAAACCATTTTGTCAGCTTTATTGTGATATTTTCTCTGGTCAAAGCTCGTGAAGCAGGCGCACACTGGGAATCAATAATGTACAGACACAGTCAGGAACACAATAGCTGGCGGTGATAATCCAAGTGAAATTATATATGTCCTGAGAGCTCAGGCAGGCTGAGAGGCGGAGTCAAGATATTCCCAAAGAGTTCTTGATCCCGTTTCCGTCAATGAATCCGTCCATGTCCGCTCTGGACTTCCTTCGATCCCTTCTGAAACCTTGCCCACCTGTCATGGACATTCACTTCTGCAATCCTGATCTCATGTCCCCATTCAAAGGCTCTCTGAAAACATTGAGGCACTATAGAATTAGTCCCTCTAACCCCTCTCTCACACTCCTGTATCTGGGGAGGTCCCTCTAACCCCCTCTCTCACACTCCTGTACCTGGGGAGGTCCCTCTAACCCCCTCTCTCACACTCCTGTGTCTGGGGAGGTCCCTCTAACCCCCTCTCTCACACTCCTGTATCTGGGTAGGTCCCTCTAACCCCCTCCCTCACACTCCTGTATCTGGGGAGGTGCCTCTAACCCCCTCTCTCACACTCCTGTATCTGGGGAGGTCCCTCTAACCACCTCTCTCACACTCCTGTATCTGGGGAGGTCCCTCTAATCCCCTCTCTCACACTCCTGTATCTGGGGAGGTCTCTCTAACCCTCTCTCACACACCCTGTATCTGGGGAAGTCCCTCTAACCCCCTCTCTCACACTCCTGTACCTGGGGAGGTCCCTCTAACCCCCTCTCTCACACTCCTGTATCTGGGAAGGTCCCTCTAACTCCCTCTCTCACACTCCTGTATCTGGGGAGGTCTCTCTAAACCCCTCTCTCACACTCCTGTATCTGGGGAGGTCCCTCTAACCCCCTCTCTCACACTCCTGTATCTGGGAGGTCCCTCTAACCCCCTCTCTCACACTCCTGTATCTGGGGAGGTCCCTCTAACCCCCTCTCTCACACTCCTGTATCTGTGGAGGTCCCTCTAAACCCCTCTCTCACACTCCTGTATCTGGGGAGGTCCCTCTAACTCCCCTGTCTCTCAGTCCTATATCTGGGGAGGTCCCTCTAACCCCCTCTCTCACACTCCTGTATCTGTGGAGGTCCCTCTAAACCCCTCTCTCACACTCCTGTATCTGGGGAGGTCCCTCTAACTCCCCTGTCTCTCACTCCTATATCTGGGGAGGTCCCTCTTAATCCCCTCTCTCAGGGAATTTTGCCAAGACTATTTCTTGCAACCTGCTCCTAGGAACCCAATTGCCAATGGCTTCAATTGAGGCCTTGATGTAGGCCGGGCACATAGTCTCTGGAGAACTGGAAGCTGGAGGAACACCTTTTTTGAATCGTTGGGTCTTATCAGCCAGCCACATTCAAGTGTCACCTCCCTCACTCCCTACCCTGCCAGTGTTGCCATCTCTGATTGGACGGATTCATGGAGGTTTGATCACATGACCTTTGACCTCTGGCCTGCCTTGCGCCCAGTCAAACAGCCCTTCTTTCTGATTTTCAACACGTTGATGATGCAGAAACCAAACCATTCGAAGCGGTTGAATGGTTACTTTGACCTTATTTTGATGTGGAAGCTTCCGTGTGACGTACCATTAGCTCCTGCAGTCGCCATACCTTCAATCACAATGCGCCAGGTTCAAAATGGCCCGCCCTCCCTATTGACCCTTGGAGGGGGTGGGGGTTGAAAGGTCAACGTCTGCCCTACCGACAGCTACCGCCCCCCCCCCCCCCCCACCAAACCCCACCACCCCACTCTGGCCCGCCTCCCCTCACCCACGCACCTCAGGGAGAGAGCGAGAGGTCTTCAACCTTTTCAGCCTGGGTGCGGTTATGACTACCGCAGGGTGAAAGTTCAGCCTCTGGCCCGCTCAGCACCACGCCCACTGAGCCCCCTCCCCCCGAACCAGCCTCCCACCTCCCCCCCCCCCAAGCAACCCCAGCCCCCCCCACAGTGTCCGTCACCTCGGGGTCCCGCTCCGGCCACCAGCAACTGGGTCGTGAACCAACCAGGAATGCCGCCCCCATTCCCCACACCTCCTGCAACGCCCCACAGCCGCCCCCCACCCCCCCCCCCGCCACCACCCGACCCCACCTCCCCACCACCCCACCCCATCCCAGACCATTTCAAGTTCTGTCCATTAGCTTGTGCCCATCCCCACGGCAACCATGCCAGGGCGCTGAGATCAGCAGGCTGTTGCCCGGGCAAGATTCACGGTGGGGTCAGAGGTCAATGTTGGTCACGGAGCAGAACCCAGTCAACCCGCGCCGCCCTAAGTTAGTTTGCGGGTCCAGAGGCAACAGAGTGAAGCATCTTGTCAGGGTTTGAGGGAGAGTAGTGAAGTGGAATGAGCTGGTTCGCTTGAGCAGGTTGGTTGGGAGGCTGAGTTCCCAGTGGGCCCAGTGTTCATACGTGAGCACACGGTGTTATAACGGGAAGACAGGTTGGCCATCAAAGGGACTCTACATGACCCAGGGCCCAATTCTGTATGCCTTCAACATTCACTCCCTCCGTCACCTCCAACATTCACTCCCTCCACCACCGACGCACAGTAGCAGCAGTGTGTGTACCATCTACAGATGCACCGCAGCAACTCACCGAGGCTCCTTCGACAGCACCTTCCAAACCCACGACCGCTACCGTCTAGAAGGACGAGGGCAGCAGACGCACGGGGAACACCACCACCTGGAAGTTCCCCTCCGAGCCGCACTCGCCATCCCGACTTGGGAATATATCGGCCGTTCCTTCACTGTCGCTGGGGTCAAAACCCTGGGGGAGCTCCTTCCCTACAGCACGGTGGGTGTACCTACACCACAGGGGACCGCAGCGGCCCGAGAAAGCGGCTCACCCACCGCCACCACCTTCTCAAGGGGGCAATTAGGGACGGGCAATAAAGGCTGGGCCCGGCCAGAGACGCCCGCGTCCCTTGAGACAAGAAGCAATCTGGCCAACCATTCACGTCTTCAATCCATCGGCTCCTTTGATGTTGTCGAGCGGTCTGCCCCGTCGGCCTGTCTCTTGCCCCGCCGGCTGAGATTCCACAGGCCCCAGGCTTCTCCCCACCACCTCCCCCCTGCCTTCAATCGCGGGGCCAGATCTGAGGAGGGTGTGTGGTGGGGCGGGGGGGGGGGGGGGGGGGGGGGGGGGGGGGGGGAGGGGTGGCGCGGATGGGCCGGGTGGGGTGCGGCGAGATGCAGTTTTCAGGGTTAGACCGTAAGACGTGGAGGGGGGGGGGGGGGGGCAGAAGTGGGCCATTCGGCCCGTCGAATCTGCTCCGCCCTTCAGGGAGACCACGGCTGATCCGATCATCCCCAGCTCCACTTTCCTGCCTTGTCTCCATCACCCTCGATTCCCTCACTGATTAAAAATCTGTCCCTCTCAGCCCTGAATATACGGAATGACCCAGCCTCTACAGCCCTCTGCGGTAAAGACTTCCGCAGCTTGACTCACCCTCTGAGAGAAGACGTTCCTCCTCATCTCTGGTTTAAGTAGGCGCCCCCTCACTCTGAGATTGTGCCCCCCTGGTCCTAGACTCTCCACAACGTTAACCAACCTCTCGGCATCTCACCCTGTCAAGCCCCCTGAGAGCCGTCGGCTACCAGGTTGCTGTCAGGTCGACCACGGCCCGAAGAAATGCCGGAGCAGGCTCGAGGGGGCCGAATGGCCTCCTCCGGCTCCTCGTCTGCCCGCTCAATGGGTGGAGCTCAATGAACAGTAAGTGAAAGCTCGACGCCGGTGAAACGAAGGCGCCCTTTTAGGTCGGAGATGAGGAGAAATCTTTTCCTCCCTCTGAGAGGGTCGTGCGACTTTGGAACTCTCTGCCTCGGGAGGCGGGGGTCTCAGCCTCGGGAGGCGGGGTCTCTGCCTCGGGAGCGGGGTCTCTGCCTCGGGAGGCGGGGTCTCTGCCTCGGGAGGCGGGGTCTCTGCCTCGGGAGGCGGGGTCTCTGCCTCGGGAGGCGGGGGGGTCTCTGCCTCGGGAGGCGGGGTCTCTGCATCAGGAGGTGGGGAGGTGCGGTCTCTGCCTCAGGAGGCGGGGTCTCTGCCTCAGGAGGTGGGGGAGGCGGGGTCTCCTGCCTCAGGAGGCGGGGTCTCTGCCTCGGGAGGCGGGGTCTCTGCCTCGGGAGGCAGGTCTCTGCCTCAGGAGGCGGGGTCTCTGCCTCAGGAGGCGGGGTCTCTGCCTCGGGAGGCGGGGGTCTCTGCCTCGGGAGGCGGGGTCTCTGCCTCGGGAGGCGGGGTCTCTGCATCAGGAGGTGGGGAGGTGCGGTCTCTGCCTCAGAAGCGGGGTCTCTGCCTCAGGAGGTGGGGGAGGCGGGGTCCTCTGCCTCAGGAGGCGGGGTCTCTGCCTCGGGAGGCGGGGGTCTCTGCCTCAGGAGGCGGGGTCTCTGCCTCAGGAGGCCGGGAGGCGGGGTCTCTGCCTCAGGAGGCGGGGAGGCGGGGTCTCTGCCTCAAGAGGCGGGGTCTCTGTCTCAGGAGGCGGAGTCTCTGCCTCAGGAGGCGGGGTCTCTGTCTCAGGAGGCAGGGAGGCGGGGTCTCTGCCTCAGGAGGCGGAGTCGCTGCCTCAGGAGGCGGGGTCTCTGCCTCAGGAGGTGGGGAGGACGGGGTCTCTGCCTCAGGAGGTGGGGAGGCGGGGTCTCTGCCCTCAGGAGGCGGGGTCTCTGCCTCAGGAGGCGGGGTCTCTGCCCTCAGGAGGCGGGGAGGTGTGGTCTCTGCCTCAAGAGGCGGGGTCTCTGGCTCAGGAGGCGGAGTCTCTGCCTCAGGAGGCGGGGTCTCTGTCTCAGGAGGCAGGGAGGCGGGGTCTCTGCCTCAGGAGGTGGGGTCTCTGCCTCAGGAGGCGGGGTCTCTGCCTCAGGAGGTGGGGAGGCGGGGTCTCTGCCTCAGGAGGCAGGGTCTCTGCCTCAGGAGGCGGGATCTCTGCCTCAGGAGGCGGGGTCTCTGCCTCAGGAGGCGGGGTCTCTGCCTAAGGAGGTGGGGAGGCGGGGTCGCTGAATATTTTTAAGGCGGAGGGAGATAGATTCTTGTCCGGCGAGGGGGGGGTCGAAGGTCGTCGGGGGGTGGGGTAGATGGGAACGTGAAAATCGAAACACAAGAAGATCAGCTGTGACCTTACTGAACGGCCGAGCAGGCTCGAGGGCCGAATGGCTCACTCCTGCTCCTATTCCTTCTGTTCTTACGTAGCACAAATTGTCCCGATCCTCTGAAATTTGGCATTCTTGCATTTGTCTGATGAGTGGAAGCCGAGAACCTTCCCCTCTCAGCGATATTCAAGTCCCGTGCCAGCCGAGGGGCAGATCAAGGGAGTCGGGGCATCAGGGGGAGCGGCTGGGAAAATGGGTCGTGGAGGATCAGCCGTGATAGTATTGGATGGCGGAGGAGGCTCGAGGGGGGCCGAGCGGCCTACCCCTTGGCCCCTAAAGTTCGCAATAGCGTCCCGAAGGGAACCGGGGCCGCCGACGTGAAGGGTGACGGTGAAAGGGCCAGGGAGTGGAAGGGACTGGCCAACTCTTCCGAAGGGCTAGTACAGGCACCGGCGGTGGGGAGGGGGGGGGGCGGAGTGGGGCCGAATGGCCTCCTCCTGGGCGACAAAGACGTGGAAGAGCACGGAGGGCCTCATCGTCTTGTCACCCAGCCTGGGAAACCTGGATCCTCCGTCAACCACCCCCAAACCCTCTGCTTAAACCTGGCGTTCCGATCCTCGTCCCCGTGTCTGTCCTTGGGGGGGGGGGGTCGACGTTCTCGGTGTGGGGGGGTGGGAGGGAGGGGCAGGCGAGGCCTCCCCCCCTCCATCCCCCGGGCTGGACCCTAGGGTGCCCCCTTTCTGGCTGCGGAGCCTAGGCGGGGATGTCCATCCCTCCGGTCCCCATTACCCACCCCCCCACCCACCGCTCCCCCCCCCCCCTACAAGCCCCACCAAACCGAACCCCCACCGCCAACGCACCACCCTGCCCCCGCCCCACCACCGACCCACCACCCTCCCACCCCCCAATCCAACCCAACCCAACCCAACCCAACCCAACCCAACCCAACCCAACCCAACCCAACCCAACCCAACTCAACCCAACCCAACCCAACCCAACCCAACCCTCTCCCACTTCAACAAAACCATGGTCAGGCCTCTGCCGTCACCCATCTCGCCCCTTGTCCCTACCCTCCCCCACTCCCCAGCCCCCATCGCTCGGGTAGCCAACAGGAAGAGACGAGATTGGAAGCAAAAGCCCCTTGGGAGGGGGGTTCTGGGTGTCTGGGGTGGTGGTGGGGTGGGGGTGGTGGGGGCAGTGGGCGGTACGGGGTTTGAGGGGGGGGCGGTCACGTTATAGAGAAAAGCAGCTCGAAGGCCCAACCTGCCATTAAAATTTATGACCCCTTTGCTCTTCAACGGGACGTGTGTGTCGCCAGCGAGGTCCCAGCATGCATTGCACCCCCCCATCCCTAATTGCCCCTTGAACTGAGTGGACTCGCTCGGCCATTTCAAGGGGGCTGGGGGGGGGTGGTGGTGGTGGTGGTGGTGGTGGGGGCAAGTTAGGAGTCAACCACATCGCTGTGGTGGTGTGGAGGGGGGGGTGGGTGGCGTGTTGGGTGGGAGTCTGGAGTCACGTGTAGGGAGGCCAGGTAAGGGGGCAGGTTCCTCTCAAGGGGGGGACATGAGCGACACCAGATGGGGTTTTGTTTAACGACCATCGATGACGGTGGTCACCGTCCCTGTGACTGAAACTGGCTTCCTAATTCCCGATTTTATTAAGTTGAATTTGCATTCCCACCGGCTGCCGTGGGTGGGATTTTAACCCGCGTCCCCAAAACCCCCCACTCCAACCCCCCCCCCCCGCCAGAGCATTAACCCCGGATTACTCCTCCGGCGTCATTATCACGACGCTACCATATCTCCCAGCGCCACCATCTCCCCATACCCTACCCCAAGGCCCCCACCCCCGCATCACCGCCCCCCCCCCCCACCCCACCTCACCACCCACCCACCCTCCACCATCCCCCCACCCCCGCTCCTCCCTTCCATCACCCAGGCCCCCAACAGGAAGGGGCGGGATTGGGCCCCGAGGCCCTTTGGGGTTGATGTGGGCTGGGAGGCCGAGGGGCCTCGGTGTATGAGGAAAGGGCTCTGTGGGCCCGAGCGGCGGCACTGTCACTGGACCGGTGGCGTAGAGACCCAGGGCAATCCTCTGAGGGCCCGGGTTCAAATCCCACCCACGGCAGGTGACGGAACTTGAATTCAACGACTGAAGAAAAAGAAGCCGGAATTTTGGAGGCCACGAAACCATCGTCGAAGGTCGTTTAAATAAAAAAACCCCATCTGGTTCACTACCGCCACCCCCCACCTCCCCCGCACCCCCCCTCCCCCCACCACCTCTTCAGGGAAGGGGGGAAATCTACCGTCCTGAACCCGGTCTGGCCTACACGTGACTCCAGACCCCCACCCCACCCACACACACACACACACACACACACACACACACACCGCGATGTGGTTGACCCTTAAGCGTCCTCTGAACGCGGGCAATAAACGCCCCCCCCCCACCCCCAGGCACAGAGCTGCCTTGAGTGGGGGATGGGAGATGAAGATGAGGAGGGGTGATGGGGGCGGGGTGGGGTGGGTGGTCGGCGGAGAGAATGGTGGAGGTTTCGGTGGGGGGCGGGGGGGGGGGTGGTTGGTGTGTGTGGCTGGGCGCTCGGAGGGGCATGAAGGTACGTTCAGTTGCGTGGTCGGTCACTCCCGTCGGGGGACTCGGTCGGGTGGGGGGGGGGGGGGGGGGGGGGGGGGATGGGTGGAGCGTCCCGCCGGTCGGGGGAACCTTCCGGAAGCTGGCGAGGGCGTCACAGCGGGAAGACGAGGAAGCCGGAGAAGGTGGAGTACTTCCAGCCGCCCATCAGGTTGCCGCGCTCCAGCTTGAGGGAGGCCCGGTCGCCCTTCTCCATCTGCATGAGCCCGGCGTTGGTGGCAGCTTCCCGGGTCACGTCCTGGTCTCCGGCAAAGGCCGAGATCACCGGCCGTCCGTTCAGCGTCAGGCTCACCTGAGGAGGGGTGGGGGGGGGGGGGGGGGGAGGTCGACAAAGGCAGGTGTTAGAACGAGGGGGCGGCGGCGGCTGCGATGCTGAATATTGAATACCTTGGAGCTACGCAGAGATGACACCAGTTTGGACGACACGCCAGTGCCTGCATCCACTCTCCCTCTTCGGAGAGGTAGAGAGAGGGAGCGAGACGTAGAGAGAAAGAGAGAGGGAGAGAGGGAACCTTCATCGCCCTCAGTCCAGGCTTGACCCGCCAAGGCCCCAGAGGGTCAAAGGTCGTCGATTGGCCCACCGATCAGCCCACCGAGCCGCGCAGCTTAGGGAGAAGGGGATACTCATCCCTCGCCGCCTGCGGTTTGGTTTGGAGCCCGGACCCCCAAGGGGTGAGAAGCCGGTCATTGACCCGCTGACCCCCCACGGGTGACCTCCTCCGCCTCATCAGAGAGAGGAGGCCTCCGCCAGCGCTCTCCCACTGAGGTGGAGCCTGAATGCAAGGCCCCACAAGGCCAAAGGTCAACCTCTGTCCTAGCCAGCTCACGCCCCCCGCCCTCAACCCCCCCACCCGTTCCCTGTTCAGTAAGAGGAGGCAGGCCCCCCAAACACCCCCTCCCCCAGACCCCGCTCCCGACAAGCCGCGTCTCTCGTTCTCACTGACCTGAATGGTCTGCCGGTTGTATACCTTGACAACATGGAAGGTAAAGCTATAGATACCCTTGTGGGGCGCGATGAAGGCACTGATCTCACGGTGGAAGTGGCTGCCAATGTTCACCAGCACCTGGGGGGAAGCAAGAGGATCGTCAGGAACCTGAGAGGGAGACTGAGAGAGAGAGAGAGAGAGAGGGAGAGGAAGGGAGAGGAAGGGAGAGACAGAGACAGGGAAAGAGAGAGAGAGACAGACAGAATGAGGAAGAGAGAAAGGGAGAGAGACAGAGACAGAGACAGAGACAGAGAGAGAGACAGAGACAGAGACAGAGAGAGACCAAGAGAGAGACAGAGAGAGAAACAGAGGTAGAGAGAGTGATATTTCAAGACGGAGAGAGGGAGAGCGTCAAGGACAGAAAGAGGGGGACAGATAGAGAGAGAGGGCGAAGTGAATTAGAGGCAGACAAAGGAAAAAAAAGAGACAGACAGAGAGTGTGAGGGAAACTCCCACACACAGAACTTGGGCTATCTAACCCCGTGCTGTCCCTGTCCTGAGAGTGTTTGATGGGGACGGTGTAGAGGGAGCTTTACTCTGTATCTAACCCCGTGCTGTACCTGTCCTGGGAGTGTTTGATGGGGACAGTGTAGAGGGAGATTTACTCTGTATCTAACCCTGTGCTGTACCTGTCCTGGGAGTGTTTGATGGGGACAGTGTAGACGGAGATTTACTCTGTATCTAACCCCGTGCTTTACCTGTCCTGGGAGTGTTTGATGGGGACAGTGTAGAGGGAGATTTACTCTGTATCTAACCCCGTGCCGTACCTGTCCTGGGAGTGTTTGATGGGGACAGTGTAGAGGGAGCATTACTCTGTATCTAACCCCGTGCTGTACCTGTCCTGGGTGTGTTTGATGGGGACAGTGTAGAGGGAGATTTACTCTGTATCTAACCCCATGCTGTACCTGTCCTGGGAGTGTTTGATGGGGACAGTGTAGAGGGAGATTTACTCTGTATCTAACCCCGTGCTTTACCTGTCCTGGGAGAGTTTGATGGGGACAGTGTAGAGGGAGCATTACTCTGTATCTAACCCCGTGCTGTACCTGTCCTGGGTGTGTTTGATGGGGACAGTGTAGAGGGAGATTTACTCTGTATCTAACCCCATGCTGTACCTGTCCTGGGAGTGTTTGATGGGGACAGTGTAGAGGGAGCTTTACTCTGTATCTAACCCCGTGCTGTACCTGTCCTGGGAATGTTTGATGGGGACAGTGTAGAGGGAGCTTTACTCTGTATCTAACCCCGTGCTGTACCTGTCCTGGGAGTGTTTGATGGGGACAGTGTAGAGGGAGATTTACTCTGTATCTAACACTGTGCTGTACCTGTCCTGGGAGTGTTTGATGGGGACAGTGTAGAGGGAGATTTACTCTGTATCTAACCCCGTGCTTTACCTGTCCTGGGAGTGTTTGATGGGAACAGTGTAGAGGGAGCATTACTCTGTATCTAACCCCGTGCTGTACCTGTCCTGGGTGTGTTTGATGGGGACAGTGTAGAGGGAGATTTACTCTGTATCTAACCCCATGCTGTACCTGTCCTGGGAGTGTTTGATGGGGACAGTGTAGAGGGAGATTTACTCTGTATCTAACCCCGTGCTTTACCTGTCCTGGGAGTGTTTGATGGGGACAGTGTAGAGGGAGCATTACTCTGTATCTAACCCCGTGCTGTACCTGTCCTGGGTGTGTTTGATGGGTCAGTGTAGAGGGAGATTTACTCTGTATCTAACCCCGTGCTGTACCTGTCCTGGGAGTGTTTGATGGGGACAGTGTAGAGGGAGATTTACTCTGTATCTAACCCCGTGCTGTACCTGTCCTGGGAGTGTTTGATGGGGACAGTGTAGAGGGAGATTTACTCTGTATCTAACCCCGTGCTGTACCTGTCCTGGGAGTGTTTGATGGGGACGGTGTAGAGGGAGCTTTACTCTTTATCTAACCCCGTGCTGTACCTGTCCTGGGAGTGTTTGATGGGGACAGTGTAGAGGGAGATTTACTCTGTATCTAACCCTGTGCTGTACCTGTCCTGGGAGTGTTTGATGGGGACAGTGTAGAGGGAGATTTACTCTGTATCTAACCCCGTGCTTTACCTGTCCTGGGAGTGTTTGATGGGGACAGTGTAGAGGGAGCATTACTCTGTATCTAACCCCGTGCTGTACCTGTCCTGGGTGTGTTTGATGGGGACAGTGTAGAGGGAGATTTACTCTGTATCTAACCCCGTGCTTTACCTGTCCTGGGAGTGTTTGATGGGGACAGTGTAGAGGGAGCATTACTCTGTATCTAACCCCGTGCTGTACCTGTCCTGGGTGTGTTTGATGGGGACAGTGTAGAGGGAGATTTACTCTGTATCTAACCCCATGCTGTACCTGTCCTGGGAGTGTTTGATGGGGACAGTGTAGAGGGAGATTTACTCTGTATCTAACCCCGTGCTGTACCTGTCCTGGGAGTGTTTGATGGGGATAGTGTAGAGGGAGCTTTAGTCTGTATCTAACCCCATGCTGTACCTGTGCTGGGAGGGTTTAATGGGGACAGTGTAGAGGGAGATTTACTCTGTATCTAACCCCGTGCTGTACCTGTCCTGGGAGTGTTTGATGGGGACAGTGTAGAGGGAGCTTTACTCCGTATCTAACCCCATGCTGTACCTGTCCTGGGAGTGTTTGATGGGGAAAGTGTAGAGGGTGATTTACTCTGTTTCTAACCCCGTGCTGTACCTGTCCTGGGAGTGTTTGATGGGGACAGTGTAGAGGGAGCTTTACTCTGTATCTAACCCCGTGCTGTACCTGTCCTGGGAATGTTTGATGGGGACAGTGTAGAGGGAGCTTTACTCTGTATCTAACCCTGTGCTGTACCTGTCCTGGGAGTGTTTGATGGGGACAGTGTAGAGGGAGATTTACTCTGTATCTAAGCCCGTGCTTTACCTGTCCTGGGAGTGTTTGATGGGGACAGTGTAGAGGGAGCATTACTCTGTATCTAACCCCGTGCTGTACCTGTCCTGGGTGTGTTTGATGGGGACAGTGTAGAGGGAGATTTACTCTGTATCTAACCCCATGCTGTACCTGTCCTGGGAGTGTTTGATGGGGACAGTGTAGAGGGAGATTTACTCTGTATCTAACCCCGTGCTTTACCTGTCCTGGGAGAGTTTGATGGGGACAGTGTAGAGGGAGCATTACTCTGTATCTAACCCCGTGCTGTACCTGTCCTGGGTGTGTTTGATGGGGACAGTGTAGAGGGAGATTTACTCTGTATCTAACCCCATGCTGTACCTGTCCTGGGAGTGTTTGATGGGGACAGTGTAGAGGGAGCTTTACTCTGTATCTAACCCCGTGCTGTACCTGTCCTGGGAATGTTTGATGGGGACAGTGTAGAGGGAGCTTTACTCTGTATCTAACCCCGTGCTGTACCTGTCCTGGGAGTGTTTGATGGGGACAGTGTAGAGGGAGATTTACTCTGTATCTAACACTGTGCTGTACCTGTCCTGGGAGTGTTTGATGGGGACAGTGTAGAGGGAGATTTACTCTGTATCTAACCCCGTGCTTTACCTGTCCTGGGAGTGTTTGATGGGGACAGTGTAGAGGGAGCATTACTCTGTATCTAACCCCGTGCTGTACCTGTCCTGGGTGTGTTTGATGGGGACAGTGTAGAGGGAGATTTACTCTGTATCTAACCCCATGCTGTACCTGTCCTGGGAGTGTTTGATGGGGACAGTGTAGAGGGAGATTTACTCTGTATCTAACCCCGTGCTTTACCTGTCCTGGGAGTGTTTGATGGGGACAGTGTAGAGGGAGCATTACTCTGTATCTAACCCCGTGCTGTACCTGTCCTGGGTGTGTTTGATGGGTCAGTGTAGAGGGAGATTTACTCTGTATCTAACCCCGTGCTGTACCTGTCCTGGGAGTGTTTGATGGGGACAGTGTAGAGGGAGATTTACTCTGTATCTAACCCCGTGCTGTACCTGTCCTGGGAGTGTTTGATGGGGATAGTGTAGAGGGAGCTTTAGTCTGTATCTAACCCCATGCTGTACCTGTGCTGGGAGGGTTTAATGGGGACAGTGTAGAGGGAGCTTTACTCCGTATCTAACCCCGTGCTGTACCTGTCCTGGGAGTGTTTGATGGGGACAGTGTAGAGGGAGATTTACTCTGTATCTAACCCCGTGCTGTACCTGTCCTGGGAGTGTTTGATGGGGACGGTGTAGAGGGAGCTTTACTCTTTATCTAACCCCGTGCTGTACCTGTCCTGGGAGTGTTTGATGGGGACAGTGTAGAGGGAGATTTACTCTGTATCTAACCCTGTGCTGTACCTGTCCTGGGAGTGTTTGATGGGGACAGTGTAGAGGGAGATTTACTCTGTATCTAACCCCGTGCTTTACCTGTCCTGGGAGTGTTTGATGGGGACAGTGTAGAGGGAGCATTACTCTGTATCTAACCCCGTGCTGTACCTGTCCTGGGTGTGTTTGATGGGGACAGTGTAGAGGGAGATTTACTCTGTATCTAACCCCGTGCTTTACCTGTCCTGGGAGTGTTTGATGGGGACAGTGTAGAGGGAGCATTACTCTGTATCTAACCCCGTGCTGTACCTGTCCTGGGTGTGTTTGATGGGGACAGTGTAGAGGGAGATTTACTCTGTATCTAACCCCATGCTGTACCTGTCCTGGGAGTGTTTGATGGGGACAGTGTAGAGGGAGATTTACTCTGTATCTAACCCCGTGCTGTACCTGTCCTGGGAGTGTTTGATGGGGATAGTGTAGAGGGAGCTTTAGTCTGTATCTAACCCCATGCTGTACCTGTGCTGGGAGGGTTTAATGGGGACAGTGTAGAGGGAGCTTTACTCCGTATCTAACCCCATGCTGTACCTGTCCTGGGAGTGTTTGATGGGGACAGTGTAGAGGGTGATTTACTCTGTTTCTAACCCCGTGCTGTACCTGTCCTGGGAGTGTTTGATGGGGACAGTGTAGAGGGAGCTTTACTCTGTATCTAACCCCGTGCTGTACCTGTCCTGGGAATGTTTGATGGGGACAGTGTAGAGGGAGCTTTACTCTGTATCGAACCCCGTGCTGTACCTGTCCTGGGAGTGTTTGATGGGGACAGTGTAGAGGGAGATTTACTCTGTATCTAACCCTGTGCTGTACCTGTCCTGGGAGTGTTTGATGGGGACAGTGTAGAGGGAGATTTACTCTGTATCTAAGCCCGTGCTTTACCTGTCCTGGGAGTGTTTGATGGGGACAGTGTAGAGGGAGCATTACTCTGTATCTAACCCCGTGCTGTACCTGTCCTGGGTGTGTTTGATGGGGACAGTGTAGAGGGAGATTTACTCTGTATCTAACCCCATGCTGTACCTGTCCTGGGAGTGTTTGATGGGGACAGTGTAGAGGGAGATTTACTCTGTATCTAACCCCGTGCTTTACCTGTCCTGGGAGAGTTTGATGGGGACAGTGTAGAGGGAGCATTACTCTGTATCTAACCCCGTGCTGTACCTGTCCTGGGTGTGTTTGATGGGGACAGTGTAGAGGGAGATTTACTCTGTATCTAACCCCATGCTGTACCTGTCCTGGGAGTGTTTGATGGGGACAGTGTAGAGGGAGCTTTACTCTGTATCTAACCCCGTGCTGTACCTGTCCTGGGAATGTTTGATGGGGACAGTGTAGAGGGAGCTTTACTCTGTATCTAACCCCGTGCTGTACCTGTCCTGGGAGTGTTTGATGGGGACAGTGTAGAGGGAGATTTACTCTGTATCTAACACTGTGCTGTACCTGTCCTGGGAGTGTTTGATGGGGACAGTGTAGAGGGAGATTTACTCTGTATCTAACCCCGTGCTTTACCAGTCCTGGGAGTGTTTGATGGGGACAGTGTAGAGGGAGCATTACTCTGTATCTAACCCCGTGCTGTACCTGTCCTGGGTGTGTTTGATGGGGACAGTGTAGAGGGAGATTTACTCTGTATCTAACCCCATGCTGTACCTGTCCTGGGAGTGTTTGATGGGGACAGTGTAGAGGGAGATTTACTCTGTATCTAACCCCGTGCTTTACCTGTCCTGGGAGTGTTTGATGGGGACAGTGTAGAGGGAGCATTACTCTGTATCTAACCCCGTGCTGTACCTGTCCTGGGTGTGTTTGATGGGTCAGTGTAGAGGGAGATTTACTCTGTATCTAACCCCGTGCTGTACCTGTCCTGGGAGTGTTTGATGGGGACAGTGTAGAGGGAGATTTACTCTGTATCTAACCCCGTGCTGTACCTGTCCTGGGAGTGTTTGATGGGGATAGTGTAGAGGGAGCTTTAGTCTGTATCTAACCCCATGCTGTACCTGTGCTGGGAGGGTTTAATGGGGACAGTGTAGAGGGAGCTTTACTCCGTATCTAACCCCATGCTGTACCTGTCCTGGGAGTGTTTGATGGGGACAGTGTAGAGGGTGATTTACTCTGTATCTAACCCCGTGCTGTACCTGTCCTGGGAGTGTTTGATGGGGACAGTGTAGAGGGAGCTTTACTCTGTATCTAACCCCGTGCTGTACCTGTCCTGGGAGTGTTTGATGGGGACGGTGTAGAGGGAGCTTTACTCTTTATCTAACCCCGTGCTGTACCTGTCCTGGGAGTGTTTGATGGGGACAGTGTAGAGGGAGATTTACTCTGTATCTAACACTGTGCTGTACCTGTCCTGGGAGTGTTTGATGGGGACAGTGTAGAGGGAGATTTACTCTGTATCTAACCCCGTGCTTTACCTGTCCTGGGAGTGTTTGATGTGGACAGTGTAGAGGGAGCATTACTCTGTATCTAACCCCGTGCTGTACCTGTCCTGGGTGTGTTTGATGGGGACAGTGAAGAGGGAGATTTACTCTGTATCTAACCCCATGCTGTACCTGTCCTGGGAGTGTTTGATGGGGACAGTGTAGAGGGAGATTTACTCTGTATCTAACCCCGTGCTGTACCTGTCCTGGGAGTGTTTGATGGGGACGGTGTAGAGGGAGCTTTACTCTTTATCTAACCCCGTGCTGTACCTGTCCTGGGAGTGTTTGATGGGGACAGTGTAGAGGGAGATTTACTCTGTATCGAACCCCGTGCTGTACCTGTCCTGGGTGTGTTTGATGGGGACGGTGTAGAGGGAGATTTACTCTGTATCTAACCCCGTGCTGTACCTGTCCTGGGAGTGTTTGATGGGGACAGTGCAGAGAGAGATTTACTCTGTATCTAACCCCGTGCTGTACCTGTCCTGGGAGTGTTTGATGGGGACAGTGTAGAGGGAGATTTACTCTTTATCTAACCCCATGCTGTACCTGTCCTGGGAGTGTTTGATGGGGACAGTGTAGAGGGAGATTTACTCTGTATCTAACCCCGTGCTGTACCTGTCCTGGGAGTGTTTGAAGGGGACAGTGTAGAGGGAGATTTACTCTGTATCTAACCCCGCTCTGTACCTGTCCTGGGAGTGTTTGATGGGGACAGTGTAGAGGGAGATTTACTCTGTATCTAACCCCGTGCTGTACCTGTCCTGGGAGTGTTTGATGGGGACGGTGTAGAGGGAGCTTTACTCTTTATCTAACCCCGTGCTGTACCTGTCCTGGGAGTGTTTGATGGGGACAGTGTAGAGGGAGATTTACTCTGTATCTAACCCTGTGCTGTACCTGTCCTGGGAGTGTTTGATGGGGACAGTGTAGAGGGAGATTTACTCTGTATCTAACCCCGTGCTTTAACTGTCCTGGGAGTGTTTGATGGGGACAGTGTAGAGGGAGCATTACTCTGTATCTAACCCCGTGCTGTACCTGTCCTGGGTGTGTTTGATGGGGACAGTGTAGAGGGAGATTTACTCTGTATCTAACCCCGTGCTGTACCTGTCCTGGGAGTGTTTGATGGGGATAGTGTAGAGGGAGATTTAGTCTGTATCTAACCCCATGCTGTGCCTGCGCTGGGAGGGTTTAATGGGGACAGTGTAGAGGTAGCTTTAATCCGTATCTAACCCCATGCTGTACCTGTGCTGGGAGTGTTTGATCGGGACAGTGTAGAGGGAGATTTACTCTGTATCTAACCCCATGCTGTACCTGTCCTGGGAGTGTTTGATGGGGACAGTGTAGAGGGAGATTTACTCTGTATCTAACCCCGTGCTTTACCTGTCCTGGGAGTGTTTGATGGGGACAGTGTAGAGGGAGCATTACTCTGTATCTAACCCCGTGCTGTACCTGTCCTGTGTGTGTTTGATGGGGACAGTGTAGAGGGAGATTTACTCTGTATCTAACCCCATGCTGTACCTGTCCTGGGAGTGTTTGATGGGGACAGTGTAGAGGGAGATTTACTCTGTATCTAACCCCGTGCTGTACCTGTCCTGGGAGTGTTTGATGGGGATAGTGTAGAGGGAGCTTTAGTCTGTATCTAACCCCATGCTGTACCTGTGCTGGGAGGGTTTAATGGGGACAGTGTAGAGGGAGCTTTACTCCGTATCTAACCCCATGCTGTACCTGTCCTGGGAGTGTTTGATGGGGACAGTGTAGAGGGTGATTTACTCTGTATCTAACCCCGTGCTGTACCTGTCCTGGGAGTGTTTGATGGGGACAGTGTAGAGGGAGCTTTACTCTGTATCTAACCCCGTGCTGTACCTGTCCTGGGAGTGTTTGATGGGGACGGTGTAGAGGGAGCTTTACTCTTTATCTAACCCCGTGCTGTACCTGTCCTGGGAGTGTTTGATGGGGACAGTGTAGAGGGAGATTTACTCTGTATCTAACCCCGTGCTTTACCTGTCCTGGGAGTGTTTGATGTGGACAGTGTAGAGGGAGCATTACTCTGTATCTAACCCCGTGCTGTACCTGTCCTGGGTGTGTTTGATGGGGACAGTGAAGAGGGAGATTTACTCTGTATCTAACCCCATGCTGTACCTGTCCTGGGAGTGTTTGATGGGGACAGTGTAGAGGGAGATTTACTCTGTATCTAACCCCGTGCTGTACCTGTCCTGGGAGTGTTTGATGGGGATAGTGTAGAGGGAGCTTTAGTCTGTATCTAACCCCATGCTGTACCTGTGCTGGGAGGGTTTAATGGGGACAGTGTAGAGGGAGCTTTACTCCGTATCTAACCCCATGCTGTACCTGTCCTGGGAGTGTTTGATGGGGACAGTGTAGAGGGTGATTTACTCTGTATCTAACCCCGTGCTGTACCTGTCCTGGGAGTGTTTGATGGGGACAGTGTAGAGGGAGCTTTACTCTGTATCTAACCCCGTGCTGTACCTGTCCTGGGAGTGTTTGATGGGGACGGTGTAGAGGGAGCTTTACTCTTTATCTAACCCCGTGCTGTACCTGTCCTGGGAGTGTTTGATGGGGACAGTGTAGAGGGAGATTTACTCTGTATCTAACCCCGTGCTTTACCTGTCCTGGGAGTGTTTGATGTGGACAGTGTAGAGGGAGCATTACTCTGTATCTAACCCCGTGCTGTACCTGTCCTGGGTGTGTTTGATGGGGACAGTGAAGAGGGAGATTTACTCTGTATCTAACCCCATGCTGTACCTGTCCTGGGAGTGTTTGATGGGGACAGTGTAGAGGGAGATTTACTCTGTATCTAACCCCGTGCTGTACCTGTCCTGGGAGTGTTTGATGGGGACGGTGTAGAGGGAGCTTTACTCTTTATCTAACCCCGTGCTGTACCTGTCCTGGGAGTGTTTGATGGGGACAGTGTAGAGGGAGATTTACTCTGTATCGAACCCCGTGCTGTACCTGTCCTGGGTGTGTTTGATGGGGACGGTGTAGAGGGAGATTTACTCTGTATCTAACCCCGTGCTGTACCTGTCCTGGGAGTGTTTGATGGGGACAGTGCAGAGAGAGATTTACTCTGTATCTAACCCCGTGCTGTACCTGTCCTGGGAGTGTTTGATGGGGACAGTGTAGAGGGAGCTTTACTCTTTATCTAACCCCGTGCTGTACCTGTCCTGGGAGTGTTTGATGGGGACAGTGTAGAGGGAGATTTACTCTGTATCTAACCCCGTGCTGTACCTGTCCTGGGAGTGTTTGAAGGGGACAGTGTAGAGGGAGATTTACTCTGTATCTAACCCCGCTCTGTACCTGTCCTGGGAGTGTTTGATGGGGACAGTGTAGAGGGAGATTTACTCTGTATCTTACCCCGTGCTGTACCTGTCCTGGGAGTGTTTGATGGGGACGGTGTAGAGGGAGCTTTACTCTTTATCTAACCCCGTGCTGTACCTGTCCTGGGAGTGTTTGATGGGGACAGTGTAGAGGGAGATTTACTCTGTATCTAACCCTGTGCTGTACCTGTCCTGGGAGTGTTTGATGGGGACAGTGTAGAGGGAGATTTACTCTGTATCTAACCCCGTGCTTTACCTGTCCTGGGAGTGTTTGATGGGGACAGTGTAGAGGGAGCATTACTCTGTATCTAACCCCGTGCTGTACCTGTCCTGGGTGTGTTTGATGGGGACAGTGTAGAGGGAGATTTACTCTGTATCTAACCCCGTGCTGTACCGTCCTGGGAGTGTTTGATGGGGATAGTGTAGAGGGAGATTTAGTCTGTATCTAACCCCATGCTGTGCCTGCGCTGGGAGGGTTTAATGGGGACAGTGTAGAGGTAGCTTTAATCCGTATCTAACCCCATGCTGTACCTGTGCTGGGAGTGTTTGATGGGGACAGTGTAGAGGGAGATTTACTCTGTATCTAACCCGTGCTGTACCTGTCCTGGGAGTGTTTGATGGGGACAGTGTAGAGGGAGATTTACTCTGTATCTAACCCCGTCCTGTCCCTGTCCTGGGAGTCTTTGATGGGGACAGTGTAGAAGGAGATTTACTCTGTATCTGACCCCGTGCTGTACCTGTCCTGGGAGTGTTTGATGGGGACAGTGTAGAGGGAGCTTTACTCTTTATCTAACCCCGTGCTGTACCTGTCCTGGGAGTGTTTGATGGGGAGAGTGTAGAGGGAGATTTACTCTGTATCTAACCCCGTGCTGTACCTGTCCTGGGAGTGTTTGATGGGGACGGTGTAGAGGGAGCTTTACTCTTTATCTAACCCCGTGCTGTACCTGTCCTGGGAGTGTTTGATGGGGACAGTGTAGAGGGAGATTTACTCTGTATCTAACCCTGTGCTGTACCTGTCCTGGGAGTGTTTGATGGGGACAGTGTAGAGGGAGATTTACTCTGTATCTAACCCCGTGCTTTACCTGTCCTGGGAGTGTTTGATGGGGACAGTGTAGAGGGAGCATTACTCTGTATCTAACCCCGTGCTGTTCCTGTCCTGGGAGTGTTTGATGGGGACAGTGTAGAGGGAGCTTTAGTCTGTATCTAACCCCATGCTGTACCTGTGCTGGGAGGGTTTGATGGGGACAGTGTAGAGGGAGCATTACTCTGTATCTAACCCCGTGCTGTACCTGTCCTGGGAGTGTTTGATGGGGACGGTGTAGAGGGTGATTTACTCTGTATCTAACCCCGTGCTGTACCTGTCCTGGGAGTGTTTGATGGGGACAGTGTAGAGGGTGATTTACTCTGTATCTAACTCCGTGCTGTACCTGTCCTGGGAGTGTTTGATGGGGACAGTGTAGTGGGAGCTTTACTCTGTATCTAACCCCGTGCTGTACCTGTCCTGGGAGTGTCTGATGGGGACAGTGTAGAGGGAGATTTACTCTGTATCGAACCCCGTGCTGTACCTGTCCTGGGTGTGTTTGATGGGGACGGTGTAGAGGGAGATTTACTCTGTATCTAACCCCGTGCTGTACCTGTCCTGGGAGTGTTTGATGGGGACAGTGCAGAGAGAGATTTACTCTGTATCTAACCCCGTGCTGTACCTGTCCAGGGTTTGTTTGATGGGGACAGTGTAGAGGGAGCTTTACTCTTTATCTAACCCCGTGCTGTACCTGTCCTGGGAGTGTTTGATGGGGACAGTGTAGAGGGAGATTTACTCTGTATCTAACCCCGTGCTGTACCTGTCCTGGGTGTGTTTGATGGGGACAGTGTAGAGGGAGATTTACTCTGTATCTAACCCCATGCTGTACCTGTCCTGGGAGTGTTTGATGGGGACAGTGTAGAGGGAGATTTACTCTGTATCTAACCCCGTGCTGTACCTGTCCTGGGAGTGTTTGATGGGGATAGTGTAGAGGGAGCTTTAGTCTGTATCTAACCCCATGCTGTACCTGTGCTGGGAGGGTTTAATGGGGACAGTGTAGAGGGAGCTTTACTCCGTATCTAACCCCATGCTGTACCTGTCCTGGGAGTGTTTGATGGGGACAGTGTAGAGGGTGATTTACTCTGTTTCTAACCCCGTGCTGTACCTGTCCTGGGAGTGTTTGATGGGGACAGTGTAGAGGGAGCTTTACTCTGTATCTAACCCCGTGCTGTACCTGTCCTGGGAATGTTTGATGGGGACAGTGTAGAGGGAGCTTTACTCTGTATCTAACCCCGTGCTGTACCTGTCCTGGGAGTGTTTGATGGGGACAGTGTAGAGGGAGATTTACTCTGTATCTAACCCTGTGCTGTACCTGTCCTGGGAGTGTTTGATGGGGACAGTGTAGAGGGAGATTTACTCTGTATCTAAGCCCGTGCTTTACCTGTCCTGGGAGTGTTTGATGGGGACAGTGTAGAGGGAGCATTACTCTGTATCTAACCCCGTGCTGTACCTGTCCTGGGTGTGTTTGATGGGGACAGTGTAGAGGGAGATTTACTCTGTATCTAACCCCATGCTGTACCTGTCCTGGGAGTGTTTGATGGGGACAGTGTAGAGGGAGATTTACTCTGTATCTAACCCCGTGCTTTACCTGTCCTGGGAGAGTTTGATGGGGACAGTGTAGAGGGAGCATTACTCTGTATCTAACCCCGTGCTGTACCTGTCCTGGGTGTGTTTGATGGGGACAGTGTAGAGGGAGATTTACTCTGTATCTAACCCCATGCTGTACCTGTCCTGGGAGTGTTTGATGGGGACAGTGTAGAGGGAGCTTTACTCTGTATCTAACCCCGTGCTGTACCTGTCCTGGGAATGTTTGATGGGGACAGTGTAGAGGGAGCTTTACTCTGTATCTAACCCCGTGCTGTACCTGTCCTGGGAGTGTTTGATGGGGACAGTGTAGAGGGAGATTTACTCTGTATCTAACACTGTGCTGTACCTGTCCTGGGAGTGTTTGATGGGGACAGTGTAGAGGGAGATTTACTCTGTATCTAACCCCGTGCTTTACCTGTCCTGGGAGTGTTTGATGGGGACAGTGTAGAGGGAGCATTACTCTGTATCTAACCCCGTGCTGTACCTGTCCTGGGTGTGTTTGATGGGGACAGTGTAGAGGGAGATTTACTCTGTATCTAACCCCATGCTGTACCTGTCCTGGGAGTGTTTGATGGGGACAGTGTAGAGGGAGATTTACTCTGTATCTAACCCCGTGCTTTACCTGTCCTGGGAGTGTTTGATGGGGACAGTGTAGAGGGAGCATTACTCTGTATCTAACCCCGTGCTGTACCTGTCCTGGGTGTGTTTGATGGGTCAGTGTAGAGGGAGATTTACTCTGTATCTAACCCCGTGCTGTACCTGTCCTGGGAGTGTTTGATGGGGACAGTGTAGAGGGAGATTTACTCTGTATCTAACCCCGTGCTGTACCTGTCCTGGGAGTGTTTGATGGGGATAGTGTAGAGGGAGCTTTAGTCTGTATCTAACCCCATGCTGTACCTGTGCTGGGAGGGTTTAATGGGGACAGTGTAGAGGGAGCTTTACTCCGTATCTAACCCCATGCTGTACCTGTCCTGGGAGTGTTTGATGGGGACAGTGTAGAGGGTGATTTACTCTGTATCTAACCCCGTGCTGTACCTGTCCTGGGAGTGTTTGATGGGGACAGTGTAGAGGGAGCTTTACTCTGTATCTAACCCCGTGCTGTACCTGTCCTGGGAGTGTTTGATGGGGACGGTGTAGAGGGAGCTTTACTCTTTATCTAACCCCGTGCTGTACCTGTCCTGGGAGTGTTTGATGGGGACAGTGTAGAGGGAGATTTACTCTGTATCTAACACTGTGCTGTACCTGTCCTGGGAGTGTTTGATGGGGACAGTGTAGAGGGAGATTTACTCTGTATCTAACCCCGTGCTTTACCTGTCCTGGGAGTGTTTGATGTGGACAGTGTAGAGGGAGCATTACTCTGTATCTAACCCCGTGCTGTACCTGTCCTGGGTGTGTTTGATGGGGACAGTGAAGAGGGAGATTTACTCTGTATCTAACCCCATGCTGTACCTGTCCTGGGAGTGTTTGATGGGGACAGTGTAGAGGGAGATTTACTCTGTATCTAACCCCGTGCTGTACCTGTCCTGGGAGTGTTTGATGGGGACGGTGTAGAGGGAGCTTTACTCTTTATCTAACCCCGTGCTGTACCTGTCCTGGGAGTGTTTGATGGGGACAGTGTAGAGGGAGATTTACTCTGTATCGAACCCCGTGCTGTACCTGTCCTGGGTGTGTTTGATGGGGACGGTGTAGAGGGAGATTTACTCTGTATCTAACCCCGTGCTGTACCTGTCCTGGGAGTGTTTGATGGGGACAGTGCAGAGAGAGATTTACTCTGTATCTAACCCCGTGCTGTACCTGTCCTGGGAGTGTTTGATGGGGACAGTGTAGAGGGAGATTTACTCTTTATCTAACCCCATGCTGTACCTGTCCTGGGAGTGTTTGATGGGGACAGTGTAGAGGGAGATTTACTCTGTATCTAACCCCGTGCTGTACCTGTCCTGGGAGTGTTTGAAGGGGACAGTGTAGAGGGAGATTTACTCTGTATCTAACCCCGCTCTGTACCTGTCCTGGGAGTGTTTGATGGGGACAGTGTAGAGGGAGATTTACTCTGTATCTAACCCCGTGCTGTACCTGTCCTGGGAGTGTTTGATGGGGACGGTGTAGAGGGAGCTTTACTCTTTATCTAACCCCGTGCTGTACCTGTCCTGGGAGTGTTTGATGGGGACAGTGTAGAGGGAGATTTACTCTGTATCTAACCCTGTGCTGTACCTGTCCTGGGAGTGTTTGATGGGGACAGTGTAGAGGGAGATTTACTCTGTATCTAACCCCGTGCTTTAACTGTCCTGGGAGTGTTTGATGGGGACAGTGTAGAGGGAGCATTACTCTGTATCTAACCCCGTGCTGTACCTGTCCTGGGTGTGTTTGATGGGGACAGTGTAGAGGGAGATTTACTCTGTATCTAACCCCGTGCTGTACCTGTCCTGGGAGTGTTTGATGGGGATAGTGTAGAGGGAGATTTAGTCTGTATCTAACCCCATGCTGTGCCTGCGCTGGGAGGGTTTAATGGGGACAGTGTAGAGGTAGCTTTAATCCGTATCTAACCCCATGCTGTACCTGTGCTGGGAGTGTTTGATCGGGACAGTGTAGAGGGAGATTTACTCTGTATCTAACCCCATGCTGTACCTGTCCTGGGAGTGTTTGATGGGGACAGTGTAGAGGGAGATTTACTCTGTATCTAACCCCGTGCTTTACCTGTCCTGGGAGTGTTTGATGGGGACAGTGTAGAGGGAGCATTACTCTGTATCTAACCCCGTGCTGTACCTGTCCTGTGTGTGTTTGATGGGGACAGTGTAGAGGGAGATTTACTCTGTATCTAACCCCATGCTGTACCTGTCCTGGGAGTGTTTGATGGGGACAGTGTAGAGGGAGATTTACTCTGTATCTAACCCCGTGCTGTACCTGTCCTGGGAGTGTTTGATGGGGATAGTGTAGAGGGAGCTTTAGTCTGTATCTAACCCCATGCTGTACCTGTGCTGGGAGGGTTTAATGGGGACAGTGTAGAGGGAGCTTTACTCCGTATCTAACCCCATGCTGTACCTGTCCTGGGAGTGTTTGATGGGGACAGTGTAGAGGGTGATTTACTCTGTATCTAACCCCGTGCTGTACCTGTCCTGGGAGTGTTTGATGGGGACAGTGTAGAGGGAGCTTTACTCTGTATCTAACCCCGTGCTGTACCTGTCCTGGGAGTGTTTGATGGGGACGGTGTAGAGGGAGCTTTACTCTTTATCTAACCCCGTGCTGTACCTGTCCTGGGAGTGTTTGATGGGGACAGTGTAGAGGGAGATTTACTCTGTATCTAACCCCGTGCTTTACCTGTCCTGGGAGTGTTTGATGTGGACAGTGTAGAGGGAGCATTACTCTGTATCTAACCCCGTGCTGTACCTGTCCTGGGTGTGTTTGATGGGGACAGTGAAGAGGGAGATTTACTCTGTATCTAACCCCATGCTGTACCTGTCCTGGGAGTGTTTGATGGGGACAGTGTAGAGGGAGATTTACTCTGTATCTAACCCCGTGCTGTACCTGTCCTGGGAGTGTTTGATGGGGATAGTGTAGAGGGAGCTTTAGTCTGTATCTAACCCCATGCTGTACCTGTGCTGGGAGGGTTTAATGGGGACAGTGTAGAGGGAGCTTTACTCCGTATCTAACCCCATGCTGTACCTGTCCTGGGAGTGTTTGATGGGGACAGTGTAGAGGGTGATTTACTCTGTATCTAACCCCGTGCTGTACCTGTCCTGGGAGTGTTTGATGGGGACAGTGTAGAGGGAGCTTTACTCTGTATCTAACCCCGTGCTGTACCTGTCCTGGGAGTGTTTGATGGGGACGGTGTAGAGGGAGCTTTACTCTTTATCTAACCCCGTGCTGTACCTGTCCTGGGAGTGTTTGATGGGGACAGTGTAGAGGGAGATTTACTCTGTATCTAACCCCGTGCTTTACCTGTCCTGGGAGTGTTTGATGTGGACAGTGTAGAGGGAGCATTACTCTGTATCTAACCCCGTGCTGTACCTGTCCTGGGTGTGTTTGATGGGGACAGTGAAGAGGGAGATTTACTCTGTATCTAACCCCATGCTGTACCTGTCCTGGGAGTGTTTGATGGGGACAGTGTAGAGGGAGATTTACTCTGTATCTAACCCCGTGCTGTACCTGTCCTGGGAGTGTTTGATGGGGACGGTGTAGAGGGAGCTTTACTCTTTATCTAACCCCGTGCTGTACCTGTCCTGGGAGTGTTTGATGGGGACAGTGTAGAGGGAGATTTACTCTGTATCGAACCCCGTGCTGTACCTGTCCTGGGTGTGTTTGATGGGGACGGTGTAGAGGGAGATTTACTCTGTATCTAACCCCGTGCTGTACCTGTCCTGGGAGTGTTTGATGGGGACAGTGCAGAGAGAGATTTACTCTGTATCTAACCCCGTGCTGTACCTGTCCTGGGAGTGTTTGATGGGGACAGTGTAGAGGGAGCTTTACTCTTTATCTAACCCCGTGCTGTACCTGTCCTGGGAGTGTTTGATGGGGACAGTGTAGAGGGAGATTTACTCTGTATCTAACCCCGTGCTGTACCTGTCCTGGGAGTGTTTGAAGGGGACAGTGTAGAGGGAGATTTACTCTGTATCTAACCCCGCTCTGTACCTGTCCTGGGAGTGTTTGATGGGGACAGTGTAGAGGGAGATTTACTCTGTATCTTACCCCGTGCTGTACCTGTCCTGGGAGTGTTTGATGGGGACGGTGTAGAGGGAGCTTTACTCTTTATCTAACCCCGTGCTGTACCTGTCCTGGGAGTGTTTGATGGGGACAGTGTAGAGGGAGATTTACTCTGTATCTAACCCTGTGCTGTACCTGTCCTGGGAGTGTTTGATGGGGACAGTGTAGAGGGAGATTTACTCTGTATCTAACCCCGTGCTTTACCTGTCCTGGGAGTGTTTGATGGGGACAGTGTAGAGGGAGCATTACTCTGTATCTAACCCCGTGCTGTACCTGTCCTGGGTGTGTTTGATGGGGACAGTGTAGAGGGAGATTTACTCTGTATCTAACCCCGTGCTGTACCGTCCTGGGAGTGTTTGATGGGGATAGTGTAGAGGGAGATTTAGTCTGTATCTAACCCCATGCTGTGCCTGCGCTGGGAGGGTTTAATGGGGACAGTGTAGAGGTAGCTTTAATCCGTATCTAACCCCATGCTGTACCTGTGCTGGGAGTGTTTGATGGGGACAGTGTAGAGGGAGATTTACTCTGTATCTAACCCGTGCTGTACCTGTCCTGGGAGTGTTTGATGGGGACAGTGTAGAGGGAGATTTACTCTGTATCTAACCCCGTCCTGTCCCTGTCCTGGGAGTCTTTGATGGGGACAGTGTAGAAGGAGATTTACTCTGTATCTGACCCCGTGCTGTACCTGTCCTGGGAGTGTTTGATGGGGACAGTGTAGAGGGAGCTTTACTCTTTATCTAACCCCGTGCTGTACCTGTCCTGGGAGTGTTTGATGGGGAGAGTGTAGAGGGAGATTTACTCTGTATCTAACCCCGTGCTGTACCTGTCCTGGGAGTGTTTGATGGGGACGGTGTAGAGGGAGCTTTACTCTTTATCTAACCCCGTGCTGTACCTGTCCTGGGAGTGTTTGATGGGGACAGTGTAGAGGGAGATTTACTCTGTATCTAACCCTGTGCTGTACCTGTCCTGGGAGTGTTTGATGGGGACAGTGTAGAGGGAGATTTACTCTGTATCTAACCCCGTGCTTTACCTGTCCTGGGAGTGTTTGATGGGGACAGTGTAGAGGGAGCATTACTCTGTATCTAACCCCGTGCTGTTCCTGTCCTGGGAGTGTTTGATGGGGACAGTGTAGAGGGAGCTTTAGTCTGTATCTAACCCCATGCTGTACCTGTGCTGGGAGGGTTTGATGGGGACAGTGTAGAGGGAGCATTACTCTGTATCTAACCCCGTGCTGTACCTGTCCTGGGAGTGTTTGATGGGGACGGTGTAGAGGGTGATTTACTCTGTATCTAACCCCGTGCTGTACCTGTCCTGGGAGTGTTTGATGGGGACAGTGTAGAGGGTGATTTACTCTGTATCTAACTCCGTGCTGTACTGTCCTGGGAGTGTTTGATGGGGACAGTGTAGTGGGAGCTTTACTCTGTATCTAACCCCGTGCTGTACCTGTCCTGGGAGTGTCTGATGGGGACAGTGTAGAGGGAGATTTACTCTGTATCGAACCCCGTGCTGTACCTGTCCTGGGTGTGTTTGATGGGGACGGTGTAGAGGGAGATTTACTCTGTATCTAACCCCGTGCTGTACCTGTCCTGGGAGTGTTTGATGGGGACAGTGCAGAGAGAGATTTACTCTGTATCTAACCCCGTGCTGTACCTGTCCAGGGTTTGTTTGATGGGGACAGTGTAGAGGGAGCTTTACTCTTTATCTAACCCCGTGCTGTACCTGTCCTGGGAGTGTTTGATGGGGGACAGTGTAGAGGGAGATTTACTCTGTATCTAACCCCGTGCTGTACCTGTCCTGGGAGTGTTTGATGGGGACAGTGTAGAGGGAGATTTACTCTGTATCTAACCCCGCTCTGTACCTGTCCTGCGAGTGTTTGATGGGGACAGTGTAGAGGGAGATTTACTCTGTATCTAACCCCGTGCTGTACCTGTCCTGGGAGTGTTTGATGGGGACGGTGTAGAGGGAGCTTTACTCTTTATCTAACCCCGTGCTGTACCTGTCCTGGGAGTGTTTGATGGGGACAGTGTAGAGGGAGATTTACTCTGTATCTAACCCTGTGCTGTACCTGTCCTGGGAGTGTTTGATGGGGACAGTGTAGAGGGAGATTTACTCTGTATCTAACCCCATGCTTTACCTGTCCTGGGAGTGTTTGATGGGGACAGTGTAGAGGGAGCATTACTCTGTATCTAACCCCGTGCTGTACTGTCCTGGGTGTGTTTGATGGGGACAGTGTAGAGGGAGATTTACTCTGTATCAACCCCCCATGCTGTACCTGTCCTGGGAGTGTTTGATGGGGACAGTGTAGAGGGAGATTTACTCTGTATCTAACCCCGTGCTGTACCTGTCCTGGGAGTGTTTGATGGGGATAGTGTAGAGGGAGCTTTAGTCTGTATCTAACCCCATGCTGTGCCTGCGCTGGGAGGGTTTAATGGGGACAGTGTAGAGGTAGCTTTACTCCGTATCTAACCCCATGCTGTACCTGTCCTGGGAGTGTTTGATGGGGACAGTGTAGAGGGAGATTTACTCTGTATCTAACCCGTGCTGTACCTGTCCTGGGAGTGTTTGATGGGGACAGTGTAGAGGGAGATTTACTCTGTATCTAACCCCGTCCTGTCCCTGTCCTGGGAGTCTTTGATGGGGACAGTGTAGAAGGAGATTTACTCTGTATCTGACCCCGTGCTGTACCTGTCCTGGGAGTGTTTGATGGGGACAGTGTAGAGGGAGATTTACTCTGTATCTAACCCTGTGCTGTACCTGTCCTGGGAGTGTTTGATGGGGACAGTGTAGAGGGAGATTTACTCTGTATCTAACCCCGTGCTTTACCTGTCCTGGGAGTGTTTGATGGGGACAGTGTAGAGGGAGCATTACTCTGTATCTAACCCCGTGCTGTACCTGTCCTGGGTGTGTTTGATGGGGACAGTGTAGAGGGAGATTTACTCTGTATCTAACCCCATGCTGTACCTGTCCTGGGAGTGTTTGATGGGGACAGTGTAGAGGGAGATTTACTCTGTATCTAACCCCGTGCTGTACCTGTCCTGGGAGTGTTTGATGGGGACGGTGTAGAAGGAGCTTTACTCTTTATCTAACCCCGTGCTGTACCTGTCCTGGGAGTGTTTGTTGGGGACAGTGTAGAGGGAGATTTACTCTGTATCTGACCCCGTGCTGTACCTGTCCTGGGTGTGTTTGATGGGGACAGTGTAGAGGGAGATTTACTCTGTATCTAACCCCATGCTGTACCTGTCCTGGGAGTGTTTGATGGGGACATTGTAGAGGGAGATTTACTCTGTATCTAACCCCGTGCTGTACCTGTCCTGGGAGTGTTTGATGGGGATAGTGTAGAGGGAGCTTTAGTCTGTATCTAACCCCATGCTGTACCTGTGCTGGGAGTGTTTGATGGGGACAGTGTAGAGGGAGCTTTACTCTGTATCTAACCCCGTGCTGTACCTGTCCTGGGAGTGTTTGATGGGGACAGTGTAGAGGGAGCTTTACTCTGTATCTAACCCTGTGCTGTACCTGTCCTGGGAGTGTTTGATGGGGACAGTGTAGAGGGAGATTTACTCTGTATCTAACCCCGTGCTGTATCTGTCCTGGGTGTGTTTGATGGGGACGGTGTAGAGGGAGATTTACTCTGTATCTAACCCCGTGCTGTACCTGTCCTGGGAGTGTTTGATGGGGACAGTGCAGAGTGAGATTTACTCTGTATCTAACCCCGTGCTGTACCTGTCCTGGGAGTGTTTGATGGGGACAGTGTAGAGGGAGCTTTACTCTTTATCTAACCCCGTGCTGTACCTGTCCTGGGAGTGTTTGATGGGGAGAGAGTAGAGGGAGATTTACTCTGTATCTAACCCCGCGCTGTACCTGTCCTGGGAGTGTTTGATGGGGACAGTGTAGAGGGAGATTTACTCTTTATGTAACCCCGTGCTGTACCTGTCCTGGGAGTGTTTGATGGGGACGGTGTAGAGGGAGCTTTACTCTTTATCTAACCCCGTGCTGTACCTGTCCTGGGAGTGTTTGATGGGGACAGTGTAGAGGGAGATTTACTCTGTATCTAACCCTGTGCTGTACCTGTCCTGGGAGTGTTTGATGGGGACAGTGTAGAGGGAGATTTACTCTGTATCTAACCCCGTGCTTTACCTGTCCTGGGAGTGTTTGATGGGGCAGTGTAGAGGGAGCATTACTCTGTATCTAACCCCGTGCTGTACCTGTCCTGGGTGTGTTTGATGGGGACAGTGTAGAGGGAGATTTACTCTGTTTCTAACCCCATGCTGTACCTGTCCTGGGAGTGTTTGATGTGGACAGTGTAGAGGGAGATTTACTCTGTATCTAACCCTGTGCTGTACCTGTCCTGAGAGTGTTTGATGCGGACAGTGTAGAGGGAGATTTACTCTGTATCTAACCCCGTCCTGTCCCTGTCCTGGGAGTGTTTGATGGGGACAGTGTAGAGGGAGATTTACTCTGTATCTAACCCCGTGCTGTACCTGTCCTGGGAGTGTTTGATGGGGACAGTGTAGAGGGAGCTTTACTCTGTATCTAACCCCGTGCTGTACCTGTCCTGGGATTGTTTGATGGGGACAGTTTAGAGGGAGCATTACTCTGTATCTAACCCCGTGCTGTACCTGTCCTGGGTGTGTTTGATGGGGACAGTGTAGAGGGAGATTTACTCTGTATCTAACCCCATGCTGTACCTGTCCTGGGAGTGTTTGATGGGGACAGTGTAGAGGGAGATTTACTCTGTATCTAACCCCGTGCTGTACCTGTCCTGGGAGTGTTTGATGGGGACAGTGTAGAGGGAGCTTTACTCTGTATCTAACCCCATGCTGTACCTGTGCTGGGAGGGTTTAATGGGGACAGTGCAGAGGGAGCTTTACTCCGTATCTAACCCCATGCTGTACCTGTCCTGGGAGTGTTTGATGGGGACGGTGTAGAGGGAGCTTTACTCTGTATCTAACCCCGTGCTGTACCTGTCCTGGGAGTGTTTGATGGGGACAGTGTAGAGGGAGCATTACTCTGTATCTAACCCCGTGCTGTACCTGTCCTGGGAGTGTTTGATGGGGACAGTGTAGAGGGAGCTTTACTCTGTATCTAACCCTGTGCTGTACCTGTCCTGGGAGTGTTTGATGGGGACAGTGTAGAGGGAGATTTACTCTGTATCTAATCCCGTGCTGTACCTGTCCTGGGAGTGTTTGATGGGGACAGTGTAGAGGGAGATTTACTCTGTATCTAACCCCGTGCTGTACCTGTCCTGGGAGTGTTTGATGGGGACAGTGTAGAGGGAGCTTTACTCTGTATCTAACCCCGTGCTGTACCTGTCCTGGGAGTGTTTGATGGGGACAGTTTAGAGGGAGCTTTACTCTGTATCTAACCCCGTGCTGTACCTGTCCTGGGAGTGTTTGATGGGGAGAGTGTAGAGGGAGATTTACTCTGTATCGAAAGAGAGGTGGAAATGGGTGGGGGCTGGGTCAGGAGGGGGGAGGGGGAAATGGGTGGGGGCTTTGTCAGGAGGGGGAGGGGGAAATGGGTGGGGGCTGGGTCAGGAGGGGGGAGGGGGGAAATGGGTGGGGGCTGGGTCAGGATGGGGGAGGGGGAGTATCTCCGGTAACCTCGGGTCCGGAACCCGCTGCTCCGGAGGGACGCGGATCCGCTCAGACCTTCCGAAGGGCAATTGGATCAATCGGGAAGGGAACGTGCGCAGGGGGCTGGGGGTAGGGGTCGGGGGTGCTGGGTGGGTGGGGGGATGTGAGGTGTGTGAGGGGTGGGGCTGGGGGTGGGGCACATCGAATTGGCTCTTCCAAAGAGACGGCAGGGGGGCAGGATGGGCTTAATGGCTCCCCTCCCATGCCGGTGGTTGGTGGGGAGGGGGGGGGGGGGGGGGGGGGGGGGGGGCGGGTAGCGGGGGTGGATTTCCACAATTCCCTACAACGCAGGATGGCCTGGAACACCCCTCCCCCTTCCCCCCCCCACCCTCCGCTGCCTCCCTCGCGAAGCCTGTTAACGTTACGTCGGAGGCGTGACTCCCACCCAGGTCGAATAGCCCGCCGGCACGGGAGGGACAGGGCCGGGCTCGGCGCGTCCAGCGCCTCTCGGGAACGCTCCCCGCACCCCTCCCCCTCCCCCCCCCCCCCCACAAAATACCCACGCCCACCCCCTCCCCCAGCTCCCACTCACCTGGTCGAAGTAGATGGTCATGCTGTGGTTGCTCATCTCCGAGGGCTCGTGGTTGGTCGCCCGGACGGCGGAGAAGGCGGCCTTCCCGCCGGCGGAGCGCACCGACATGCCGGCGGCCGCGCCGCCTCCTCCTCCTCCTCCTCCTCCTCCCCCTCCTCCTCCGCTTCCGCCTCCGGCCCCCGCCTCGCTCAGGGGGTCCGAGTCGCACACCACCAGGCACTTGCCCTCCAGCACCAC
>JANJGN010004361.1:5000-34052 GCA_026770705.1 Isurus oxyrinchus | reverse complement strand
ACCTGTCCTGGGAGTGTTTGATGGGGACGGTGTAGAGGGAGATTTACTCTGTATCTAACCCCGTGCTGTACCTGTCCTGGGAGTGTTTGATGGGGACGGTGTAGATGGAGCTTTACTCTGTATCTAACCCCGTGCTGTACCTGTCCTGGGAGTGTTTGATGGGGACAGTGTAGAGGGAGATTTACTCTGTATCTAACACCGTGCTGTATCTGTCCGGGGAGTGTTTGATGGGGACAGTGTAGAGGGAGCTTTACTCTGTATCTAACCCCGTGCTGTACCTGTCCTGGGAGTGTTTGATGGGGACGGTGTAGAGGGAGATTTACTCTGTATCTAACACCGTGCTGTATCTGTCCGGGGAGTGTTTGATGGGGACAGTGTAGAGGGAGCTTTACTCTGTATCTAACCCGTGCTGTACCTGTCCTGGGAGTGTTTGATGGGGACGGTGTAGAGGGAGATTTACTCTGTATCTAACCCCGTGCTGTACCTGTCCTGGGAGTGTTTGATGGGGACGGTGTAGAGGGAGCTTTACTCTGTATATAACCCCGTGCTGTACCTGACCCTGGAAGTGTTTGATGGGGACAGTGTAGAGGGAGGTTTACTCTGTATCTAACCCCGTGTTTTACCTGCCCTGGGAGTGTTTGATGGGGACGGTGTAGAGGGAGATTTACTCTGTATCTAACCCCGTGCTGTACCTGTCCTGGGAGTGTTTGATGGGGACAGTGTAGAGGGAGCTTTACTCTGTATCTAACCCCGTGTTGTACCTGCCCTGGGAGTGTTTGATGGGGACGGTGTAGAGGGAGATTTACTCTGTATCTAACCCCGTGCTGTACCTGTCCTGGGAGTGTTTGATGGGGACAGTGTAGAGGGAGCTTTACTCTGTATCTAACCACGTGCTGTACCTGTCCTGGGAGTGTTTGATGGAATATTTTTGTGTTACCAAGTTGACAGTTCGTCCTAGGCACCAGAAACAACAGCAATCTCAGCCCTGTCAACCCTGCAAAGTCCTCCTTACTAACATCTGGGGAGTTGTGCCACAGTTGGGAGAGGCTGGTCTCACAGACCAGTCAAGTAACAGCCTGACACAGTCATCCTCATGGAATCATACGCATATAACCAGTGTCCCAGAGATCACCATCACCATCCCTGGGTATGTCCTGTCCCAGCAGGGGTGGCGGTGGACACAGTGGTATACAGTCGGGAGGGAGTTGCCCTGGGAGTCCTCAACATTGACTCTCTACCCAATGAGGTCGCTTGGCATCAGGTCAAAGGTGGGCAAGGAAACCTCCTGCCGATTACCACGTACCGCCCTCCCCTCAGCTGGTGAATCAGTGCCTCCTCCGTGTTGAACACCACTTGGAGGTAGCACTGAGGGTGGCGAGGGCGCAGAATGTACTCTGGGTGGGGGGGACTTCAATGTCCGTCACCGAGAGTGGCTCAGTAGCTCCACAACTGACCGAGCTGGCCGAGTCCCTAAAGGACGTCGCTGCTAGACTGGGTCTGCGGCAGATGGTGAGGGAACCAGCAAGAGGGGAAAAGCATACTTGACCTCATCTTCACCAACCTGCCTCCCGCAGATGCATCTGTCCATGACAGTATCGGTAGGTGTGACCACCACACAGTCCTTGTGGAGATGAAGTCCTGTCTTCACATTGAGGATACCCTCCATCGTATTGTGTGGCACTACCCCTGTGCTGAATGGGATAGATTTCGGACAGATCTAGCAACTCAAGACTGGGCACCCATGAGGTGCTGTGGACCATCAGCAGCAGCAGAACTGTACTCGAACACAACCTGTAACCTCACGGCCCAGCGTATCCCCCACTCTACCATTACCATCAAGCCTGGGGATCAACCCTGGTTCAATGAAGAGTGCAGGAGGACATGCCAGGAGCAGCCCCAGGCAGACCTAAAATGAGGTGTCAACCCGGTGAAGCTATAACACAGGACTGCTTGTGTGTCAGACAGCATAAGCCGGCAAGCGATAGACAGAGCTAAGCGATCCCACGACCAACGGATCAGATCTAAGCTCTGCAGTCCTGCCACATCCAGTCGTGAATGGTGGTGGACAATTAAACAACTCACTGGAGGAACAGGCTTCACAGATATCCCCATCCTCAATGATGGAGGAGCCCAGCACATCAGTGCCAAAAGATAGGGCTGAAGCATTTGCTACAATCTTCAGCCAGAAGTGTCGAGTGGATGATCCATCTCGGCCTCCGGAGGTCGATAGGATCACAGACGCCACTCTTCAGTCAATTCGATTCACTCCACATGATATCGAGAAACGACTGAAGGCACTGGATACGGCAAAGGCTATGGGCCCTGACGATATTCCGGCAATAGTACTGAAGACTTGTGCTCCAGAACTTGTCGCACCCCTAGCCAAGCTGTTCCAGTACAGCTACAACACTGGCATCTACCCGGCTATGTGGAGAATTGCCCTGGTATGTCCTGTACACAAAAAGCAGGACAAATCCAATCTGGCCAATTACCTTCCCATCAGTCTACTGTCCATCATCAGTAAAGTAATGGAAGGGGTCATCGACAGTGCTGTCAAGCAACACTTGCTTAGCAATAACCTGCTCGCTGATGCCCAGTTTGGGTTCAGCCAGGGCCGCTCAGTTCCTGACCTCATTACAGCCTTGGTTCAAACATGGACAAAAGAGCTGACCTCCTGAGGTGAGGGGAGAGTGACTGCCCTTGACATCGAGGCAGCATTTGACCGAGTGTGGCATCAAGGAGCCCCAGCAAAACCGGGGTCAATGGGAATCGGGGAACACACTCTCCGCTGGTTGGAGTCATACCCAGCACAAAGGAAGATGGTTGTGGTTGTTGGGGGTCAATCATCTCAGCTCCAGGACATCACTGCAGGAGTTCCTCAGGGTAGTGTCCTCCCTCAGCACTGATCATCCGACAGTGTGGCTCTCCCTCAGCACTGACCCTCCGACAGTGAGGCTCTCCCTCAGTACTGACCCTCCGACAGTGCAGCTCTCCCTCAGCACTGACCCTCTGACTGTGCGGCGCTCCATCAGTACTGACCACCTGACAGTGCTGTACTGCCTCTGTATAGCCCCAGCAGCACTGCAGCACTCCCTCATCACCTATGTTTTAAAAGTGTCGTGTGTGGTGAATTACTAACCGTCCGACAGTGCGTCTCCGATTCTGGCCTGAACTGTGATATCCGTCCAGACAAAGGTATTGCTATCGTCTGAGGAAATAAATTGGTGAGATTTTGTATATTAGGGCTTATTGATAACTAGCAGACTGGCTAAGCTGAGCTTCAATCGAGTTTATTTCAAAGTATAGAATTACAAATAATTTGGTTAGCTCCCATGCTGGGGCCACTACGCAAATGCCAGTCATTGTTACCTCACCAAATGAATCGTGACTCAAGGACCTCAGGGAAACCAGGAATAGTGGGAGTCACCACCCCTTGCTCACCCCCCCATTGTCTCTTTCCCCTTCTGCTCAATTCCAGTGGTACAGGAAACGATGAAGTTGCTCTCAAATTTCCGATGTGCTCCCAAATGACCAGGTCTGGTTTTGAAGTTGGCCTTGATGTCTTAGGACGTCTGGACATCTTATAGAGTCTTATACCACCAGAGCGATATCTCAGATGTCATATGGAGTGAGGGGCAGATACCTAGGGGGGGGGGTGTGATGGGAAATGAGAGAGGGTAACTCAGAATGAAGTAGAGGGTCGGGTTGTGAATCAAAAGCAGCAGCTTGCATTTCTGAAGCACCGGCAACAGAATAAATCATCTCAGAGTGCTTCACAGGAATGATTAGCATAAGAGATTTGTCCTTGCACCACATAGGAAGATGTTAGGGACAGGGGACCTGAACTCGGACAAAGAGGGAGGTGCTAAAGAGCGTTTTAAAGGAGTAGAGAGAAAGTGAGAGAGAGAGAGAGACAGAGGGTGAGTGTGAGAGAGTGTGAGAGAGAGAGTGGGAGAGTGAGAGAGAGAGTGAGAGTGGGTGAGAGAGTGAAAGAGAGAGAGAGAGCGTGAGTGAGAGTGAGTGAGACAGAGTGAGAGAGAGAGAGAAAGAGAGAGAGAGAGTGAGAGAGAGAGAGCGGGAGAGTGAGAGAGAGCCAGAGAGTAAATAAGTGAGAGAGTGAATGAGAGAGAGAGAGAGAGAATGAGAGAGTGAGTGACAGAGAGAGCAAGAGAGAGTGCGAGAGAGCGAGAGAATGAGAGTGAGAGAGACAGTGAGTGAGGGAGTGAAAGAGATAGTGAGAGAGAGAGAGTGAGAGAGTAAGTGACAGGGAGAGAGAGCGAGAGAGTGAATGAAGGTAAATGAGAGTGAGCGTGTGAGTGAGAGAGAGTGAGAGAGTGAGACAGTGAGAGAGACCATGAGAGACAGACAGAGACAGTGAGAGAATGAAAGAGAGAGTGAGAGAGTGTGAGTGAGTGAGAGAGAAAGAGAGGGTGAGAGAGTGAGGGAGGGTGAGAGGGTGAGAGGGTGAGAGAGTGAGAGTGAGAGAGTGACAGAGTGAGAGAGGGTGAGAGAGTGAGAGAGTGAGTGAGAGGGAGTGAGACAGAGAATGAGAGAGAGAAAGAGAGAGAGAATGAGTGAAAGAGTGAGAGAGAGAGTGCGGGAGAGTGAGAGAGAGCCAGAGAGTGAGTGGGTGAGAGAGAGAGTGAGAGAGAGTGAGGGAGCGAGTGAGGGAGAGAGTGAGTGAGACAGAGAGTGAGAAAGAGAGAGAGATAAAGAGAGAGAGAGTGAGAGAGAGAGAGCGGGAGAGTGAGAGAGAGCCAGAGAGTGAGTGAGTGAGAGAGTGAATGAGAGAGAGAGTGAGAGAGTGCGTGACGGAGTGACAGAGAGAGCGAGAGAGAGTGAGAGACAGCGAGAGATTGAGAGTGAGAGAGACAGTGAGTGAGAGTGAAAGAGATAGAGAGAGAGAATGAGTGAGAGAGTAAGTGACAGGGAGAGAGAGCGAGAGACTGAATGAGCGTAAATGAGAGTGTGAGTGTGAGAGAGAGGGAGTGAGAGAGTGAGACAGTGAGAGAGACAATGAGAGACAGACAGAGACAGTGAGAGAGTGAAAGAGAGGGTGAGAGAGTGAGAGAGTGAGAGAGAGAGAGAGGGTGAGAGAGTGAGAGAGAGAGAGAGGGTGAGAGAGTGAGAGAGTGAGAAAGAGTGAGAGAGTGAGAGAGTGAGAGTGAGAGAGTGAGAGAGGGTGAGAGAGAGTGAGAGAGTGAGAGTGAGAGACGGTGAGAGAGAGTGAGAGAGTGAGAGAGTGAGAGTGAGAGAGGGTGAGAGAGAGTGAGAGAGTGAGAGAGTGAGAGAGTGAGAGAGAGAGAGGGTGAGAGAGTGAGAGCGTGAGAGTGAGAGAGTGAGAGAGGGTGAGAGAGTGAGAGCATGAGAGTGAGAGAGTGAGAGAGGGTGAGAGAGTGAGAGCGTGAGAGTGAGAGAGTGAGAGAGGGTGAGAGAGTGAGAGCGTGAGAGTGAGAGAGTGAGTGAGAGAGTGTGAGAGAGTGAGAGTGAGAGAGGGTGAGAGAGTGAGAGCGTGAGAGTGAGAGAGTGAGTGAGAGAGAGTGAGAGCGTGAGAGTGAGAGAGTGAATGAGAGAGTGTGAGAGAGTGAGAGTGAGAGAGGGTGAGAGAGTGCGAGAGGCTGAGAGAGTGAGAGCGTGAGAGTGAGAGAGTGAGAGAGGGTGAGAGAGTGAGAGCGTGAGAGTGAGAGAGTGAGTGAGAGAGTGTGAGAGAGTGAGAGTGAGAGAGGGTGAGAGAGTGCGAGAGGGTGAGAGAGGGTGAGAGAGTGAGACAGAGAGTGAGGGAGTGAGAGAGGGAGAGAGAGAGTGATGAGAGAATGAAAGAGTGAGTGAGTGAGAGAGTGAGAGTGAGAGAGTGAGAGAGGGTGAGAGAGAGTGAGTGAGAGAGTGAGAGTGAGAGAGGGTGAGAGAGAGTGAGAGAGTGAGAGAGTGAGAGTGAGAGAGGGTGAGAGAGAGTGAGAGAGTGAGAGAGTGAGAGAGAGAGAGGGTGAGAGAGTGAGAGCGTGAGAGTGAGAGAGTGAGAGAGAGAGAGGGTGAGAGAGAGAGAGTGAGTGAGAGAGTGTGAGAGAGTGAGAGCGTGAGAGTGAGAGAGAGAGTGTGAGAGAGAGAGAGTGAGTGAGAGAGTGTGAGAGAGTGAGAGCGTGAGAGTGAGAGAGTGAGAGCGTGAGAGTGAGAGAGTGAGTGAGAGACGGTGAGAGAGTGAGAGAGAGAGAGGGTGAGAGAGTGAGAGCGTGAGAGTGAGAGAGAGAGTGTGAGAGAGAGAGAGTGAGTGAGAGAGTGTGAGAGAGAGTGTGAGAGAGTGAGAGCGTGAGAGTGAGAGAGTGAGTGAGAGACGGTGAGAGAGTGAGAGTGAGAGAGAGAGAGGGTGAGAGAGTGAGAGCGTGAGAGTGAGAGAGAGAGTGTGAGAGAGAGAGAGTGAGTGAGAGAGTGTGAGAGAGTGAGAGCGTGAGAGTGAGAGAGTGAGTGAGAGACGGTGAGAGAGTGAGAGTGAGAGAGTGAGAGAGGGTGAGAGAGTGAGAGTGCGAGAGTGAGAGAGGGTGAGAGAGGGTGAGAGAGAGAGAGAGTGAGAGAGAGAGGATGAGAGAGTGAGAGCGTGAGAGTGAGAGAGTGAGAGAGAGAGAGGGTGAGAGAGTGAGAGCGTGAGAGTGAGAGAGAGAGTGTGGGAGAGAGAGAGTGAGTGAGAGAGTGTGAGAGAGTGAGAGCGTGAGAGTGAGAGAGTGAGTGAGAGACGGTGAGAGAGTGAGAGTGAGAGAGTGAGAGAGGGTGAGAGAGTGTGAGAGAGGGTGAGAGAGTGAGAGTGAGAGAGTGAGAGTGCGAGAGGGTGAGAGAGTGTGAGAGAGGGTGAGAGAGTGAGACAGAGAGTGAGGGAGTGAGAGAGGGAGAGAGAGAGTGATGAGAGAATGAAAGAGTGAGTGAGTGAGAGAGTGAGAGTGAGAGAGTGAGAGAGAGAGTGAGAGAGAGTGAGTGAGAGAGTGAGAGCGAGAGTATGAGAGAGTGAGACACTGAGAGAGTGAAAGATTGAGGGACGGTGAGCAAGTGAGCAGGAGAGTGAGAGAGAGTGAGAGAGTGTGAGAGGGGGAGAGAGAGTGAGAGAGAGTGAGAGTGAGACAGAGTGAGAGAGTGAGAGAGAGTCAGAGAGTCAGAGTGAGCGAGTGAGCGAGTGAGAGAGACAGAGAGTGACTGAGAGTGAGTGAGAGAGTGAGAGTGAGTGAGAGAGTGTGAGAGGGGGAGAGAGAGTGAGAGTGAGTGAGAGAGAGACAGAGTGAGAGATTGAGTGAGAGAGAGTGAGAGATTGAGCAGGAGAGTGAGAGAGATGAGAATGAGTGAGATTAATAGTGAGAGAGAGAGAGTGAGAAAGTGAGAGAGAGTGAGAGAGTAAGAGAGAGAGACAGAGAGAGAGAGTGAGAGTGAGTGAGAGAGAGACAGAGTGAGAGATTGAGTGAGAGAGAGTGAGAGATTGAGCAGGAGAGTGAGAGAGATGAGAATGAGTGAGATTAATAGTGAGAGAGAGAGAGTGAGAAAGTGAGAGAGAGTGAGAGAGTAAGAGAGAGAGACAGAGAGAGAGAGTGAGAGTGAGTGAGAGAGAGACAGAGTGAGAGATTGAGTGAGAGAGAGTGAGAGATTGAGCAGGAGAGTGAGAGAGATGAGAATGAGTGAGATTAATAGTGAGAGAGAGAGAGTGAGAAAGTGAGAGAGAGTGAGAGAGTAAGAGAGAGAGACAGAGAGAGAGAGTGAGAGTGAGTGAGAGAGTGAGAGTGAGAGAGAGTGACAGAGTGAGAGTGAGAGAGACTGAGTGAGTGAGGGTTGGAGTGAGAGAAAGTGAGAAAGTAAGAGAGTGTAAAGAGTAAGAGAGCAAGTGAGAGAGAGTGAGAGTGAGAGAGTGTGAGAGAGAGTGACAGAGTGAGAGTGAGAGAGACTGAGTGAGTGAGGGTTGGAGTGAGAGAAAGTGAGAAAGTAAGAGAGTGTAAAGAGTAAGAGAGCAAGTGAGAGAGAGTGAGAGTGAGAGAGTGTGAGAGAGAGTGACAGAGTGAGAGTGAGAGAGACTGAGTGAGTGAGAGTTGGAGTGAGAGAAAGTGAGAAAGTGAGAGAGTGTAGAGAGTAAGAGAACGAGTGAGTGAGAGTGAGAGAGAGTGAGAGAGAGTGAGAGAGAGAGAGAGTGAGAGAGAGTGAGAGTGAGAGAGAGTGAGAGCGTGAGAGAGAGTGACAGAGTGAGAGTGTGACAGAGTGAGTGAGAGAGTGAGCGAGTGAGCGGGAGAGTGAGAGAGAGTGAGGGAGCGAGAGTTAGAGTGAGAGAGATTGAGAAAGTGAGAGAGTGTGAGAGAGTAAGAGAGAGAGTGAGAGAGAGTGAGAGTGTGAGAGAGGAAGAGAGTGAGTGAGAGAGAGTGAGAGTAATAATGTGTGAAAGTGAGAAAAAGAATGAGAGTGAGAGAGAGAGATATTGAGTTAGCGAGTGAGAATGAGTGAGTGAGTGAGAGAGTGTGAGCGAGTGATTGAGCGAGAGAATGAGAGAGCGAGAGAGAGTGTGAGAGTGAGACAAAGTGAGAGAGCGACTGAGTGAGAGTGAGAGAGTGAGAGGGTGAGTGAGAAAGAGAAAGAGAGGGAGATTGGCAGCGAGGTGTAGGGAGGGAAATCAGAGAGCGTAGTGCCCCCACCAAAGGCAGCTGAAGGCCCGGCCGACAATGGTGGAGCGATGGGAATCGAGGGAGGATCGAGAGGCCGGAATAGGAGGAGACCAGAGATCTCGGAGGGTCGTAGGGGGCTGCAGGAGGTTACAGAGATTGGGAGGGGTGTAGGGGCTGGAGGAGGTTACAGAGATAGGGAGGGGTGTAGGGGCTGGAGGAGGTTACAGAGATAGGGAGGGGTGTAGGGGGTTGGAGGAGGTTACAGAGATAGGGAGGGGTGTAGGGGCTGGAGGAGGTTACAGAGATAGGGAGGGGTGTAGGGGCTGGAGGAGGTTACAGAGATAGGGAGGGGTGTAGGTGCTGGAGGAGGTTACAGAGATAGGGAGGGGTGTAGGGGCTGTAGGAGGTTACAGAGATAGGGAGGGGTGAAGGGGCTGGAGGAGGTTACAGAGATAGGGAGGGGTGTAGGGACTGGAGGAGGTTACAGAGATAGGGAGGGGTGTACGGGCTGGAGGGGGTTACAGAGAGAGGGAGGGGTGTATGTGCTGGAGGAGGTTACAGAGAAGGGAGGGGTGCAGGGGCTGGAGGAGGTTACAGAGATAGGGAGGGGTGTATGTGCTGGAGGAGGTTACAGAGAAGGGAGGGGTGCAGGGGCTGGAGGAGGGTACCCAGATAGGGAGCGGTGTAGGGGCTGGAGGAGTTTACAGAGATAGGGAGGTTTTTTGGGAGCTGGAGGAGGTTACAGAGATAGGGAGGGGTGTAGGGGCTGGAGGAGGTTACAGAGATAGGGAGGGGTGTAGGGGCTGGAGGAGGTTACAGAGATACGGATGGGTGTAGGGGTTGGAGGATGTTACAGAGATAGGGAATGTTGTACGGGCTAGAGGAGGATACAGAGATAGGGAGGGGTGTAGGGGTTGGAGGAGTTTACAGAGATAGGGAGTGGGTAGGGGCTGGAGGAGGCTACAGAGATAGGGAGGGGTGTATGGGCTGGAGGAGGTTACAGAGATAGGGAGGGGTGTAGGGGCTGGAGGAGGTTACAGAGATAGGGAGGGGTGTAGGGGCTGGAGGAGGTTACAGAGATAGGGAGCGGTGTAGGGGCTGGAGGAGGTTACAGAGATAGGGAGGGGTGTAGGGGCTGGAGGAGGTAACAGAGATAGGGAGGGGTGTAGGGGCTGGAGGAGGTTACAGAGATAGGGAGGGGTGTAGGCGCTGGAGGAGGTTACAGAGATAGGGAGGTGTGTGGGGACTGGAGGACGTTGCAGAGATAGGGAGGGGTGTAGGGGCTGCAGGATGTTACAGTGAATAGGAGGGATGTAGGGCTGGAGGAGGTTACAGAGATAGGGAGGGGTGTAGGGGCTGGAGGATCTCACAGAAATAGGGAGGAGTGCAGGGGCCGGAAGAGGTTACAGAGATAGGGAGGGGTGTAGGGGCAGGAGGAGGTTACAGAGATAGGGAGGTGTGTAGGGGCAAGAGGAGGTTACAGAGATAGGGAGGTGTGTAGGGGCTGGAGGAGATTACAGGGATAGGGAGGGGTGTATGTGCTGGCGGAGGTTAAAGAGATAGGGAGGGGTGTAGGGGCCGGAGGAGGTTGCAGAAATACGTAGGTTGTAGGGTCTGGAGGAGCTTACAGAGATAGGGATTGGTGTAGGGATTGGAGAATTTTACAGAGATAGGGAGGAGTTTAGGGGCTGGAGGATGTTACAGAGATAGGGAGGGGTGTATGGGCTGGAGTAGGTTACAGAGATATGGGGGTTGTAAGGGCTGGGGGAGGTGACAGTGATAGGTAAGTTGAAGGGTCTGGAGGAGTTTACAGAGATAGGGAAGGGTGTTGGGACTGGAGGAGTTTACAGAGATAGGGAGGGGTGTCGGGGCTGGAGGAGGTGACAGAGATAGGGAGGGGTGTCGGGGCTGCAGGAGGTGACAGAGATAGGGAGGGGTGTAGGGGCTGGAGGAGGTTGCAGAGATAGGGAGTGGTGTAGGGGCTGGAGATGTTTACAGAGATAGGGAGGTTTGTTGGAGGCTGGAGGAGGTTACAGAAATAGGGAGGGTTGTAAGGGTGGGAGGAGGTTACAGAGATAGGGAGGGGATTAGGGGGCTGGAGGAGGTTACAGAGATAGTGAGCGGTGTAAGGGCGAGAGGAGGTTACATAGATAGGGAGGGGTGAAGGGAATGGAGGAGGTAACAGTGATAGGGAGGGGTGTAGGGGGCTGGAGGAGGTTACAGAGATAGGGAGGGGTGTAGGGGGTTGGAGGAGGTTACAGAGATAGGGAGGGGTGTAGGGGGTTGGAGGAGGTTACAGAGATAGGGAGGGGTGTAGGGGCTGGAGGAGGTTACAGAGATAGGGAGGGGTGTAGGGGCTGGAGGAGGTTACAGAGATAGGGAGGGGTGTAGGGGCTGGAGGAAGTTACAGAGATAGGGAGGGGTGTAGGGGCTGGAGGAGGTTACAGAGATAGGGAGGGGTGTAGGGGCTGGAGGAGGTTACAGAGATAGGGAGGTGTGGCGGGCTGGAGGATGTTACAGAGATAGGGAGGGTTGCAGGGGGCTGGTGGAGGTTACAGAGATAGGGAGGGGTGTAGGGGCTGGAGGAGGCTACAGAGATAGGGAGGGGTGTAGGGGCTGGAGGACGTTACAGAGTTAGGGAGGGGTGTAGGGGCTGGAGGACGTTACAGAGATAGTGAGTGGTGTAGGGGGCTCGAGGAGGTTACAGTGATAGGGAGGGATATAGGGGGCTGGAGGAGGTTACAGAGATAGGGAGGGATGTAGGGGGATGGAGGAGGTTACAGAGATAGGGACTGGTGTGGGACCGGAGGAGGTTACAGAGATAGGGAGGGGTGTAGGGACTGGAGGAGGTTACAGAGATAGGGAGGGGTGTAGGGGGCTGGAGGAGGTTACAGAGATAGGGAGGTGTGTAGGGGCTGGAGGAGGTTACAGAGATAGGGAGGGGTTTAGGGGGCTGGAGGAGGTTAGAGAGATAGGGAGGTGTGTAGTGGCTGGAGGAGGTTACAGAGATAGGGAGGGGTGTAGGCTGCTGGAGGAGGTTACAGAGATAGGGAGGGGTGTAGGGGCCGGAGGAGGTTGCAGAGATACGTAGGTTGTAGGCTCTGGAGGAGTTTACAGAGATAGGGATTGGTGTAGGGACTGGAGGATTTGACAGAGATAGGGAGGAGTGTAGGAGCTGGAGGAGTTTACAGAGCTAGGGAGTGTTGTTGAGGGCTGGAGGAGGTTACAGATATAGGGAGGGTTGTAAGAGTAGGAGAAGGTTAGAGAGATAGGGAGGGGTTTAGGGGGGCCGGAGGATGTTACAGGGATAGGGAGGGGTGTGCGGGGCTGGAGGAGGTTACAGAGATTGTGAGGGTTTTAGGGGACTGGAGGAGGTTACAGAGTTAGGGAGGGGTGTAGGGTCTGGAGGAAGTTACAGAGATAGGGAGGGGTGTAGGGACTGGAGGAGGTTGCAGAGATAGGGAGGGGTGTAGGGGGCTGGAGGAGGTTACAGAGATAGGGAGGGGTGTAGGGACCGGAGGAGGTTACAGAGATAGGGAGGGGTGTAGGGACTGGAGGAGGTTGCAGAGATAGGGAGGGGTGTAGGGGCTGGAGGAGGTTACAGAGATAGGGAGGGGTGTAGGGGACTGGAGGAGGTTACAGAGATAGGGAGGGGTGTAGGGGGCATTGATGAGGTTACAGAGATAAGGAGGGGTGTAGGGGCTGGAGGAGGTTACAGAGATAGGGAGGGGTGTAGGGGCTGGAGGAGGTTACAGAGATAGGGAGGGGTGTAGGGGCTGGAGAATGTTACAAAGATAGGGAGGTGTGTAAGGTCTAGAGTAGGTTACATAGATAGGGAGGGTTGAAGGGAATGGAGGAGGTAACAGAGATAGGGAGGGGTGTCGGGGCTGGAGGAGGTTACAGAGATAGGGAGGGGTGTAGTGTGTGGAGGAGGTTACAGAGATAGGGAGGGGTGTAGGGGTTGGAGGAGGTTACAGAGATAGGGAGGTGTGTAGTGTGTGGAGGAGGTTACAGAGATAGGGAGGGGTGTAGGGGTTGGAGGAGGTTACAGAGATAGGGAGGTGTGTAGTGTGTGGAGGAGGTTACAGAGATAGGGAGGGGTGTAGGGGCTGGAGGAGGTTACAGAGATAGGGAGTGTTGTACGGGCTGGAGGAGGTTACAGAGATAGGGAGTGGTGTAGGGACTGGAGGAGGTTACAGAGATAGGGAGGGGTGTAGGGACTGGAGGAGGTTACAGAGATAGGGAGGGGTGTAGGAGCTGGAGGAGGTTACAGAGATAGGGAGGGTTGTAGGGGTCTGGAGGAGGTTACAGAGATAGGGAGGGGTGTAGGAACTGGAGGAGGTTACAGAGATAGGCAGGGGTGTAGGGACTGGAGGAGGTTACAGAGATAGGGAGGGGTGTAGGGGCTGGAGGAGGTTACAGAGATAGGGAGGGATGTAGGGGCTGGAGGAGATTACAGAGATAGGGAGGGGTGTAGTGTGTGGAGGAGGTTACAGAGATAGGGAGGGGTGTAGGGGCTGGAGGAGGTTACAGAGATAGGGAGCGGTGTAGGGGCTGGATGATGTTATAGAGATAGGGAGGGGTGTAGGAGCTGGAGGAGGTTACAGAGATAGGGAGGGGTGTAGGGACTGGAGGATGTAACAGAGATTGGGATGGGTGTAGGGGCTGGAGGAGGTTACAGAGATAGGGAGGGGTGTCGGGGCTGGAGGAGGTTACAGAGATAGGGAGGGTGTAGGGGCTGGAGGAGGTTACAGAGATAGGGAGGGGTGTCGGGGCTGGAGGAGGATACAGGGAATGGGAGGGGTGTAGGGGCTCGAGGAGTTCACAGAGTTAGGGAGGGGTGAAGGGGGGCCGGAGGATGTTACAGGGATGGGGAGGGGTGCAGGGGGCTGGAGGAGGTTACAGAGATTGTGAGGGTTGGAGGGGACTGGAGGAGGTTACAGAGTTCGGGAGGGGTGTAGGGGACTGGAGGAGGTTACAGTGTTAGGGTGAGTTGTAGTGTCTGGAGGAGGTTACAGAGATAGGGAGGGGTGTAGGGGGCTGGAGGAGGTTGCAGAGATAGGGAGGGGTGTAGGGGTTGGAGGAGGTTACATAGATAGGGAGGAGTGTAGGGGTTGGAGGAGGTTACAGAGATAGGGAGGGTTGTAGGGAGCTGGAGGAGGTTACAGAGATAGGGAGGGGTGTAGGGGCTGGAGGAGGTTACAGAGATATGGCGGGGTGTAGTGGGTGGAGGAGGTTACAGAGATAGGGAGGTGTGTTGGGGGCTGGAGGAGGTTACAGAGATAGGGAGGTGTGTTGGGGGCTGGAGGAGGTTACAGAGATAGGGAGGGTTTTAGGGGCTGGAGGAGGTTACATAGATATGGAGGGGTGTAGTGGGTGGAGGAGTTTACAGAGATAGGGAGTGTTGTGGTGCTGAGGATGTTACAGAGATAGGGAGGGGTGTAGGGGGCAGGAGGTGGTAATAAAGATAGGGAGGATGGTAGGGGCTGGAGGAGGTTACGTAGATAGGGAGGGGTGTAGGGGCTGGAGGAGGTTACGTAGATAGGGAGGAGTGTAGGGGCTGGAGGAGGTTACAGAGATAGGGAGGGGTGTAGGGGCTGGAGGAGGTTACGTAGATAGGGAGGAGTGTAGTGGTTGGCGGAGGTTACAGAGATAGGGAGGGGTGTAGGGGCTGGAGGAGGTTACAGAGATAGGGAGGGGTGTAGGGGCTGGAGGAGGTTACGTAGATAGGGAGGAGTGTAGTGGTTGGCGGAGGTTACAGAGATAGGGAGGGGTGTAGGGGCTGGAGGAGGTTACAGAGATAGGGAGGGGAGTAGGGGTTGGAGGAGTTCACAGAGATAGAGAGGGGTGTAGGGGCTAAAGGTGGTTACACAGTTAGGGAGCGGTGTAGGGGCTGGAGGAGGATACAGAGATAGGGAAGGGTGTAGGGACTGGAGGATGTTACAGAGATAGGGAGGGTTGTAGGGGCTGCAGGAGGTTACAGAGATAGGGAGGGTCATAAGGGTTGGGGGAGGTGACAGAGATAGGTAAGTTGTAGGGACTGGAGGAGTTTACTGAGATAGGGAGGTTTTTTGGGGGCTGGAGGAGTTTACAGAGATAGGGAGGGTTTTAAGGGTTGGAGGAGGTTATAGAGATAGGGAGAGGTGTAGGGGGCTGGAGGAGGTTACAGAGATCGGGAGGATTGAAAGGGTTGGAGGAGCTTACAGAGATAGGGAGGGGTGTAGGGGGCGGGAGGAGGTTACAGAGATAGGGAGGGGTTTAGGGGGCTGGAGGAGGTGACAGAGATAGGGAGGGGTGTAGGGGCTGGAGGAGGTTACAGAGATAGGGAGGGGTGTCGGGGTTGGAGGAGGTTACAGAGATAGGGAGGGGTGTAGGGGGCTGAAGGCGGTTACAGAGATAGGGAGGGGTGTAGGGGGCGGGTGGAGGTTTCAGGAATAGGGAGGGGTGTAGGGGGCTGGAGGAGGTTACAGAGATAGTGAGGGTTGTAGGACACTGGAGGAGATTACAGAGATAGGGAGAGTAGTAGGGGCTGGAGGAGGTTACAGAGATGGGGAGGGGTGTAGCGGCTGGAGGAGGTTACAGAGATAGGGAGGGGTGTAGGGGGCTGGAGGACATTACAGAGATAGGGAGGGGTGTAGGGGCTGGAGGAGGTTACAGAGATAGGGAGGGGTGTAGGGGCTGGAGGACATTACAGAGATAGGGAGGGTCTGGGGCTGGATAAGGTTAGAGATATAGGGAGAGGTTTAGGGGCTGGAGGAGGTTACAGAGATAGGGAGGGGTGTAGGGGGCTGGAGGAGGTTACAGAGATAGGAGGGGTGTAGGGACTGGAGTAGTTTACTGAGATAGGGAGATGTGTAGTGGGCTGGAGGAGGGTACCGAGATAGGGAGGGGTGTAGGGGCTGGAGGAGGTTACAGAGATAGGGAGGTGTGTTGGGGGCTGGAGGAGGTTACAGAGATAAGGAGGGTTTTAGGGGCTGGAGGAGGTTACAGAGATAGGGAGGGGTGTAGTGGGTGGAGGAGTTTACAGAGATAGGGAGGGGTGTAGGGGGATAAAGCTGGTTACACAGTAAGGGAGCGGTGTAGGTGCTGGAGGAGGTTACAGAGATAGGGAGGTTTATAGGGGGCTGGAGGAGGTTACAGAGATAGGGAGGGTTGTAGGGGCTGGAGGAGGTTACAGAGATAGGGAGGGGTGTAGGGGGGTTACGGAGATAGGGAGGGGTGTAGGGGCTGGAGAAGGTTACAGAGTTAGGGAGGTTTGTTGGGGACTCGAGGAGGTTACAGAGATAGGGAGGGGTGTAGGGGCTGGAGGAGGTTACAGAGATAGGGAGGTTCGTTGGGGGCTGGAGTAGGTTATAGAGATATGAGGGTTGTAAGGGTTGGGGGAGGTGACAGAGATAGGTAAGTTGAAGGGTCTGGTGGAGTTTACAGAGATAGGGAAGGATGTAGGGACTGGTGGAGTTTACTGAGATAGCGAGATGTGTAGGGGGCGGGAGGAGGTTTCAGAGATAGGGAGGGGTGTAGGGGCTGGAGGAGGTTACAGAGATAGGGAGGGGTGTAGGGGCTGGAGGAGGTGACAGAGATGGGGAGGGGTGTAGGGGCTGGAGGAGGTTACAGAGATAGGGAGGGGTGTAGGGGCTGGAGAAGGTTACAGACAATGGAGGGGTGTAGGGGCTGGAGGAGTTTACAGAGATAGGGAGGGTTGTAGGTGGCTGGAGGAGGTAACAGAGATAGGGGTGTGTAGGGGTTGCAGGAGGTTACGGAGATAGGGAGGGGTGCAGGGGGCTGGAGGAGGTTACAGAGATAGGGAGGGGTGTTGGGGCTGGAGGAGGTTACAGAGATAGGGAGGGCTGTAGGGGCTGGAGGAGGTTACAGAGATAGGGAGGGGTGTAGGGGCTGGAGGAGGTTACAGAGATAGGGAGGGGTGTAGGGGGCTGGAGGAGGTTACGGAGATATGGAGGGTGTAGGGGCTGGAGGAGGTTACAGAGATAAGGGTGTGTAGGGGTTGCAGGAGGTTACAGAGATAGGAAGGGGTGTAGGGGACTGGAGGAGGTTACAGTGTTAGGGAGAGTTGTAGGGGCTGGAGGAGGTTACAGAGATAGGGAGGGGTGTAGTGGGCAGGAGGAGGTTACAGAGATAGGGAGGGGTGTAGGTGTTGGAGGAGGTTAGAGAGATAGGGAGGGGTGTAGGGGTTGGAGGAGGTTACAGAGATAGGGAGGTATGTTGGGGGCTGGAGGAGGTTACAGAGATAGGGAGGGTTGTAAGGGGTGGGGGAGGTGACAGAGATAGGTAAGTTGAAGGGTCTGGAGGAGTTTACAGAGATAGGGAAGGGTGTAGGGACTGGAGGACTTTACTGAGATAGGGAGATGTGCAGGGGCTGGAGGAGGTTACAGAGATAGGGAGGATTGTAGGGGCTGGAGGAGGTTACAGAGATAGGGAGGGGTGTAGGGGCTGGAGGAGGTTACAGAGTTAGGGAGGGGTGTGTGGGCTGGAGGATTTTACAGAGATAGAGAGGGTTGTAAGGGCTGGAGGAGGTTACAGAGATAGGGCGGTGTCGGGGTTGGAGGAGGTTACAGAGATAGGGAGGGGTGTAGGGGGCTGAAGGCGGTTACAGAGATAGGGTGGGGTGTAGGGGGCGGGCGGAGGTTACAGAGATAGTGAGGATTGTAAGACACTGGAGGGGGTTACAGAGATAGGGAGAGTAGTAGGGGCTGGAGGAGGTTACAGAGATAGTGAAGGGTGTAGAGGCTGGAGGAGGTTACAGAGTTAGGGAGGGGTGTAGGGGCTGGAGGAGGTTACAGAGATAGGGAGAGGTGTAGGGGCTGGAGGAGGTTACAGAGATAGGGAGGCGTGTAGGGACTGGAGAAGGTTACAGAGAGAGGGAGGGGTGTAGGGGCTGGAGGAGGTTACAGAGATAGGGAGAGGTGTAGGGGCTGGAGGAGGTTACAGAGATAGGGAGGGGTGTAGGGACTGGAGAAGGTTACAGAGATAGGGAGGGGTGTAGGGACTGGAGAAGGTTACAGAGAGAGGGAGGGGTGTAGGGGACTGGAGGAGGTTACAGAGATAGGGAAGGGTGGAGGGGGCTGGAGGAGGTTACAGAGATAGGGAGGGGTGTAGGGGCTGGAGGAGGTTACAGAGATAGGGAGGGTTGTAGGGGCTGGAGGAGGTTACAGAGATAGGGAGGGGTGTAGGGGCTGGAGGACATTACAGAGATAGGGAGAGGTGTAGGGGCTGGAGGAGGTTACAGAGATAGGGAGATGTGTAGGGGCTGGAGGACCTTACAGAGATAGGGAGGGCTGTAGGGGCTGGAGGACATTACAGAGATAGGGAGAGGTGTAGGGGCTGGAGGAGGTTACAGAGATAGGGAGAGGTGTAGGGGCTGGAGGAGGTTACAGAGAGAGGGAGATGTGTAGGGGCTGGAGGACATTACAGAGATAGGGAGGGTCTGGGGCAGGATAAGGTTAGAGATATAGGGAGAGGTTTAGGGGCTGGAGAAGGTTACAGTCATAGGGAGGCATGTAGAGCTTGGAGGAGGTAACAGAGATAGGGAGGGGTGTAGTGGACTGGAGGAGGTTGAGAGATAGGGAGGGGTGTAGGGGCTGGATGAGGTTACAGAGATAGTGAGGGGAGTAGGGGGCTGGAGAAGATTACAGAGATAGGGAGGGGTGTACGGGCTGGAGGAGGTTGCAGAGATACGGAGGGGTGTAGGGGCTGGAGGAGGTTACAGAGATAGGGAGGGGTGTAGGGGACTGGAGGAGATTACAGAGATAGGGAGGGGTGTAGGGTCTGGAGGAAGTGACAGAGATAGGGAGGGGTGTAGGGTCTGGAGGAGGTGACAGACATAGATAATTTGAAGGGTCTGAGGGAGTTTACAGAGATAGGGAAGGGTGTAGGGACTGGAGTAGTTTACCGAGATAAAGAGGGGTTTAGGGGCTGGAGGAAGTTAAAGAGATAGGGAGGGGTGTAGGGGCTGTAGGAGGTTACAGAGATAGGGAGGTGTGTAGTGTGTGGAGGAGGTTACAGAGATAGGGAGGGGTGTAGGGGTTGGAGGAGGTTACAGAGATAGGGAGGTGTGTAGTGTGTGGAGGAGGTTACAGAGATAGGGAGGGGTGTAGGGGTTGGAGGAGGTTACAGAGATAGGGAGGTGTGTAGTGTGTGGAGGAGGTTACAGAGATAGGGAGGGGTGTAGGGGCTGGAAGAGGTTACAGAGATAGGGAGTGTTGTACGGGCTGGAGGAGGTTACAGAGATAGGGAGTGGTGTAGGGACTGGAGGAGGTTACAGAGATAGGGAGGGGTGTAGGGACTGGAGGAGGTTACAGAGATAGGGAGGGGTGTAGGGGCTGGAGGAGGTTACAGAGATAGGGAGGGTTGTAGGGGTCTGGAGGAGGTTACAGAGATAGGGAGGGGTGTAGGAACTGGAGGAGGTTACAGAGATAGGCAGGGGTGTAGGGACTGGAGGAGGTTACAGAGATAGGGAGGGGTGTAGGGGCTGGAGGAGGTTACAGAGATAGGGAGGGCTGTAGAGGCTGGAGGAGATTACAGAGATAGGGAGGGGTGTAGTGTGTGGAGGAGGTTACAGAGATAGGGAGGGGTGAAGGGGCTGGAGGAGGTTACAGAGATAGGGAGCGGTGTAGGGGCTGGAGGATGTAACAGAGATTGGGATGGGTGTAGGGGCTGGAGGAGGTTACAGAGATAGGGAGGGGTGTCGGGGCTGGAGGAGGATACAGGGAATGGGAGGGGTGTAGGGGCTCGAGGAGTTCACAGAGTTAGGGAGGGGTGAAGGGGGGCCGGAGGATGTTACAGGGATGGGGAGGGGTGCAGGGGGCTGGAGGAGGTTACAGAGATTGTGAGGGTTGGAGGGGACTGGAGGAGGTTACAGAGTTCGGGAGGGGTGTAGGGGACTGGAGGAGGTTACAGTGTTAGGGAGAGTTGTAGTGTCTGGAGGAGGTTACAGAGATAGGGAGGGGTGTAGGGGGCTGGAGGAGGTTGCAGAGATAGGGAGGGGTGTAGGGGTTGGAGGAGGTTACATAGATAGGGAGGAGTGTAGGGGTTGGAGGAGGTTACAGAGATAGGGAGGGGTGTAGGGGCTGGAGGAGGTTACAGAGATAGGGAGGGGTGTAGGGGCTGGAGGAGGTTACAGAGATATGGAGGGGTGTAGTGGGTGGAGGAGATTACAGAGATAGGGAGGTGTGTTGGGGGCTGGAGGAGGTTACAGAGATAGGGAGGTGTGTTGGGGGCTGGAGGAGGTTACAGAGATAGGGAGGGTTTTAGGGGCTGGAGGAGGTTACAGAGATATGGAGGGGTGTAGTGGGTGGAGGAGTTTACAGAGATAGGGAGTGTTGTGGTGCTGAGGATGTTACAGAGATAGGGAGGGGTGTAGGGGGCAGGAGGTGGTAATAAAGATAGGGAGGATGGTAGGGGCTGGAGGAGGTTACGTAGATAGGGAGGAGTGTAGTGGTTGGCGGAGGTTACAGAGATAGGGAGGGGTGTAGGGGCTGGAGGAGGTTACAGAGATAGGGAGGGGAGTAGGGGTTGGAGGAGTTCACAGAGATAGAGAGGGGTGTAGGGGCTAAAGGTGGTTACACAGTTAGGGAGCGGTGTAGGGGCTGGAGGAGGTTACAGAGATAGGGAAGGGTGTAGGGACTGGAGGATGTTACAGAGATAGGGAGGGTTGTAGGGGCTGCAGGAGGTTACAGAGATAGGGAGGGTCGTAAGGGTTGGGGGAGGTGACAGAGATAGGTAAGTTGAAGGGTCAGGAGGAGTTTACAGAGATAGGGAAGGGTGTAGGGACTGGAGGAGTTTACTGAGATAGGGAGGATTTTTGGGGGCTGGAGGAGTTTACAGAGATAGGGAGGGTTTTAAGGGTTGGAGGAGGTTATAGAGATAGGGAGAGGTGTAGGGGGCTGGAGGAGGTTACAGAGATCGGGAGTATTGAAAGGGTTGGAGGAGGTTACAGAGATAGGGAGGGGTGTAGGGGGCGGGAGGAGGTTTCAGAGATAGGGAGGGGTGTAGGGGCTGGAGGAGGTTACAGAGATAGGGAGGGGTTTAGGGGGCTGGAGGAGGTGACAGAGATAGGGAGGGGTGTAGGGGCTGAAGGAGGTTACAGAGATAGGGAGGGGTGTCGGGGTTGGAGGAGGTTACAGAGATAGGGAGGGGTGTAGGGGGCTGAAGGCGGTTACAGAGATAGGGAGGGGTGTAGGGGGCGGGTAGAGGTTTCAGGTATAGGGAGGGTTGTAGGGGGCTGGAGGAGGTTACAGAGATAGTGAGGGTTGTAGGACACTGGAGGAGATTACAGAGATAGGGAGAGTAGTAGGGGCTGGAGGAGGTTACAGAGATGGGGAGGGGTGTAGCGGCTGGAGGAGGTTACAGAGATAGGGAGGGGTGTAGGGGGCTGGAGGACATTACAGAGATAGGGAGGGGTGTAGGGGCTGGAGGAGGTTGCAGAGATAGGGAGGGGTGTAGGGGCTGGAGGACATTACAGATATAGGGAGGGTCTGGGGCTGGATAAGGTTAGAGATATAGGGAGAGGTTTAGGGGCTGGAGGAGGTTACAGAGATAGGGAGGGGTGTAGGGGGCTGGAGGAGGTTACAGAGATAGGGAGGGGTGTAGGGGCTGGAGGACATTACAGAGATAGGGAGATGTGTAGTGGGCTGGAGGAGGGTACCGAGATAGGGAGGGGTGTAGGGGCTGGAGGAGGTTACAGAGATAGGGAGGTGTGTTGGGGGCTGGAGGAGGTTACAGAGATAAGGAGGGTTTCAGGGGCTGGAGGAGGTTACAGAGATAGGGAGGGGTGTAGGGGCTGGAGGATGTTACAGAGATAGGGAGGTGTGTTGGGGGCTGGAGGAGGTTACAGAGATAAGGAGGGTTTTAGGGGCTGGAGGAGGTTACAGAGATAAGGAGGGTTTTAGGGGCTGGAGGAGGTTACAGAGATAGGGAGGGGTGTAGGGTCTGGAGGAGGTTACAGAGATAGGGAGGTGTGTAGGGTCTGGAGGAGGTTACAGAGATAGGGAGGTGTGTAGGGGCTGGAGGAGTTTACAGAGATAGGGAGGGGTGTAGGGTCTGGAGGAGGTTACAGAGATAGGGAGGTGTGTAGGGGCTGGAGGAGTTTACAGAGATAGGGAGGGTTGTGGTGCTGAGGATGTTACAGAGATAGGGAGGAGTGTAGGGGCAGGAGGTGGTTACGGAGATAGAGAGGGGTGTAGGGGCTGGAGGAGCTTACAGAGATAGGGAGGGGTGTAGGGGTTGGAGGAGGTCACAGAGATAGAGAGGGGTGTAGGGGGATAAAGCTGGTTACACAGTAAGGGAGCGGTGTAGGTGCTGGAGGAGGTTACAGAGATAGGGAGGTGTGTAGGGGGCTGGAGGAGGTTACAGAGATAGGGAGGGTTGTAGGGGCTGGAGGAGGTTACAGAGATAGGGAGGGGTGTAGGGGCTGGAGGTGGTTACGGAGATAGGGAGGGGTGTAGGGGCTGGAGAAGGTTACAGAGTTAGGGAGGTTTGTTGGGGACTCGAGGAGGTTACAGAGATAGGGAGGGGTGTAGGGGCTGGAGGAGGTTACAGAGATAGGGAGGTTCGTTGGGGGCTGGAGTAGGTTATAGAGATATGAGGGTTGTAAGGGTTGGGGGAGGTGACAGAGATAGGTAAGTTGAAGGGTCTGGTGGAGTTTACAGAGATAGGGAAGGATGTAGGGACTGGTGGAGTTTACTGAGATAGGGAGATGTGTAGGGGGCGGGAGGAGGTTTCAGAGATAGGGAGGGGTGTAGGGGCTGGAGGAGGTTACAGAGATAGGGAGGGGTGTAGGGGCTGGAGGAGGTGACAGAGATGGGGAGGGGTGTAGGGGCTGGAGGAGGTTACAGAGATAGGGAGGGGTGTAGGGGCTGGAGAAGGTTACAGACAATGGAGGGGTGTAGGGGCTGGAGGAGTTTACAGAGATAGGGAGGGTTGTAGGTGGCTGGAGGAGGTAACAGAGATAGGGGTGTGTAGGGGTTGCAGGAGGTTACAGAGATAGGGAGGGGTGCAGGGGGCTGGAGGAGGTTACAGAGATAGGGAGGGGTGTTGGGGCTGGAGGAGGTTACAGAGATAGGGAGGGCTGTAGGGGCTGGAGGAGGTTACCGAGATAAGGGTGTGTAGGGGTTGCAGGAGGTTACAGAGATAGGAAGGGGTGTAGGGGACTGGAGGAGGTTACAGTGTTAGGGAGAGTTGTAGGGGCTGGAGGAGGTTACAGAGATAGGGAGGGGTGTAGTGGGCAGGAGGAGGTTACAGAGATAGGGAGGGGTGTAGGTGTTGGAGGAGGTTAGAGAGATAGGGAGGGGTGTAGGGGTTGGAGGAGGTTACAGAGATAGGGAGGTTTGTTGGGGGCTGGAGGAGGTTACAGAGATAGGGAGGGTTGTAAGGGGTGGGGGAGGTGACAGAGATAGGTAAGTTGAAGGGTCTGGAGGAGTTTACAGAGATAGGGAAGGGTGTAGGGACTGGAGGACTTTACTGAGATAGGGAGATGTGCAGGGGCTGGAGGAGGTTACAGAGATAGGGAGGATTGTAGGGGCTGGAGGAGGTTACAGAGATAGGGAGGGGTGTAGGGGCTGGAGGAGGTTACAGAGTTAGGGAGGGGTGTGTGGGCTGGAGGATTTTACAGAGATAGAGAGGGTTGTAAGGGCTGGAGGAGGTTACAGAGATAGGGCGGTGTCGGGGTTGGAGGAGGTTACAGAGATAGGGAGGGGTGTAGGGGGCTGAAGGCGGTTACAGAGATAGGGAGGGGTGTAGGGGGCGGGCGGAGGTTACAGAGATAGTGAGGATTGTAGGACACTGGAGGGGGTTACAGAGATAGGGAGAGTAGTAGGGGCTGGAGGAGGTTACAGAGATAGTGAGGGGTGTAGAGGCTGGAGGAGGTTACAGAGTTAGGGAGGGGTGTAGGGGCTGGAGGAGGTTACAGAGATAGGGAGAGGTGTAGGGGCTGGAGGAGGTTACAGAGATAGGGAGGGGTGTAGGGACTGGAGAAGGTTACAGAGAGAGGGAGGGGTGTAGGGGCTGGAGGAGGTTACAGAGATAGGGAGAGGTGTAGGGGCTGGAGGAGGTTACAGAGATAGGGAGGGGTGTAGGGACTGGAGAAGGTTACAGAGAGAGGGAGGGGTGTAGGGGCTGGAGGACATCACAGAGATAGGGAGAGGTGTAGGGGCTGGAGGAGGTTACAGAGATAGGGAGATGTGTAGGGGCTGGAGGACCTTACAGAGATAGGGAGGGGTGTAGGGGCTGGAGGACATTACAGAGATAGGGAGAGGTGTAGGGGCTGGAGGAGGTTACAGAGATAGGGAGAGGTGTAGGGGCTGGAGGAGGTTACAGAGATAGGGAGATGTGTAGGGGCTGGAGGACATTACAGAGATAGGGAGGGTCTGGGGCAGGATAAGGTTAGAGATATAGGGAGAGGTTTAGGGGCTGGAGAAGGTTACAGTCATAGGGAGGCATGTAGAGCTTGGAGGAGGTAACAGAGATAGGGAGGGGTGTAGTGGACTGGAGGAGGTTGAGAGATAGGGAGGGGTGTAGGGGCTGGATGAGGTTACAGAGATAGTGAGGGGAGTAGGGGGCTGGAGAAGATTACAGAGATAGGGAGGGGTGTACGGGCTGGAGGAGGTTGCAGAGATAGGGAGGGGTGTAGGGGCTGGAGGAGGTTACAGAGATAGGGAGGGGTGTAGGGGACTGGAGGAGATTACAGAGATAGGGAGGGGTGTAGGGTCTGGAGGAGGTGACAGAGATAGGGAGGGGTGTAGGGTCTGGAGGAGGTGACAGAGATAGATAATTTGAAGGGTCTGAGGGAGTTTACAGAGATAGGGAAGGGTGTAGGGACTGGAGTAGTTTACCGAGATAAGGAGGGGTTTAGGGGCTGGAGGAGGTTAAAGAGATAGGGAGGGGTGTAGGGGCTGGAGCAGTTTACAGAGATAGGGAGAGGTGTAGGGGCTGGAGGAGGTTACAGAGATAGGGAGGTGTGTTGGGGGCTGGAGGAGGTTACAGAGATAGGGAGGAGTGTAGGGGACTGGAGGAGGTTACAGAGATAGGGAGGGGTGTAGTAGCTGGAGGAGGTTACAGAGATAGGGAGGGGTGTAGGGGCTGGAGGAGGTTACATAGTTAGGGAGGGGTGTAGGAGCTGGTGGAGGTTACAGAGATAGGGAGGGGTGTTGGGGCCTGGAGGAGGTTACAGAGATAGGGAGGGGTGTAGGGGCTGGAGGAGGTTACAGAGATAGGGAGGGGTGTAGGGGCCTGGAGGCGGTTACCGAGATAGGGAGGGGTGTAGAGGGCTGGAGGCGGTTACAGAGATAGGGAGGGGTGTAGGGGGCTGGTGGAGGTTACAGAGATAGGGCGGGGTGTAGGGGGCTCGAGGAGTTTACAGAGATAGGGAGGGGTGTAGGAGGCTGGTGGAGTTCACAGAGATAGGGTTGGGTGTAGGGGGCAGGAGGAGGTTACAGAGATAGGGAGGGGTGTAGGGTCTGGAGGAGGTGACAGAGATAGACAATTAGAAGGGTCTGGGGGAGATTGCAGAGATAGGGAAGGGTGTCGGGACTGGAGGAGGTGACAGAGATAGGGAGGTGAGTAGGGGCTGGAGGAGTTTACAGAGATAGGGAGGTTTGTTGGAGGCTGGAGGAGGTTACAGAGATGGGGAGGGTTGTAACGTTGGGAGGAGGCTACAGAGATAGGGAGGGGAGTAGGGGGCTGGAGGAGTTTACAGAGATAGGGTTGGGTGTATGTGCTGGAGGAGTTTACAGAGATGTGCTGGAGAGTTGTAGGGGCTGGAGGTGGTTACAGAGATAGGGAGGGGTGTGGGGACTGGAGGACGTTGCAGAGATAGGGAGGGGTGTAGGGGCTGGAGGACGTTACAGTGATCAGGAGGGATGTAGGGGCTGGAGGAATTAACAGATAGGGAGGGGTGTAGGGGCTGGAGAATTTTACAGAGTTTAGGATGGGTGTAGGGGACTGGAGGAGGTTACCGAGATAGGGAGTGGTGTAGTTAACTCGAGGACTTTACAGAGATAAGGAGGGTTGTAGTCTCTGGAGGAGGTTATGGATATAGGGAGGTGTGTAGGGTCTGGAGAAGTTTACAGAGATAGGGAGCGGTGTAGAGGCTTGAAGACGTTATAGAGATAGGGAGGTGTGTAGGGGCTGGAGGATGTTACAGAGATAGGGAGGGGTGTAGGGGCTGGAGGAGGTTACAGAGATAGGGAGGGGTTTAGGGGCTGGTGGAGGTTCCAGAGATAGGGAGGGGTGTAGGGGCTGGAGCAGCTTACAGAGATAGGGATGGTTATAGAGGATAGACGAGGTTACGGAGATAGGGAGGGGTGTAGGGTGCTGGAGGAGGTTACAGAGATAGGGAGGGGTGTAGTGGGCTGGAGGAGTTTACAGAGATAGGGAGGGGTGTAGGGAGCAGGAGGAGGTTACAGAGTTAGGGAGGGGTGTAGGGGCTGGAGGAGGTTACAGAGATAGGGATAGTTGTACGTGTGGAGGAGGTTACAGAGATTGGGAGGTGTGTAAGGGGCTGGAGGAGGTTACAGAGATAGGGAGGGTTGTAGGGGCTGGAGGAGGTTACAGAGTTAGGGAGGGTGTAGGAGCTGGAGGAGGTTACAGAGATAGGGAGGGGTGTAGGTGCTGGAGGAGGTTACAGAGATAGGGAGGGTTGTCGGGTGCTGGAGGAGTTTACAGAGATAGGGAGGGGTGTAGGGGCTGGAGGAGGTTACAGAGATAGGGAGGTGTGTAGGGGACTGGAGGAGGTTAGAGCGATAGGCCGGGGTGTAGGAGCTGGAGGAGGTTACAGAGATAGGGAGGAGTGTAGGAGCTGGTGGAGGTTAGAGTTAGGGAGGGGTGTAGGGGCTGGAGGAGGTTACAGAGATAGGGAGGGGTGTAGGGGGCTGGAGGAGGTTACAGAGATAGGGAGGGGTGTAGGGGCTGGAGGAGGTTACAGAGATAGGGCGGGGTGTAGGGGCTGGAGGAGGTTACAGAGATAGGGTGGGGTGTAGGGGTCTGGTGGTGGTTACAGAGATAGGGAGGGGTGTAGGGGCTGGAGGAGGTTACAGAGATAGGGAGGGGTGTAGGAGCTGGAGGAGGTTACAGAGATAGGGAGGGGTGTAGGGGCTGGAGGAGGTTACAGAGATAGGGAGGGTTGTAGGGGGCTGGGGGAGGTTACAGAGATAGGGAGGGGTGTAGGTGCTGGAGGAGGTTACAGTGATAGGGAGGGGTGTAGGGGCTGGAGGAGGTTACAGAGATAGGGAGGGTTGTAGGGGGCTGGGGGAGGTTACAGGGATAGGGAGGGGTGTAGGGGCTGGAGGAGGTTACAGAGATAGGGAGGGGTGTAGGGGCTGGAGGACGTTACAGAGATAGGGAGGGGTGTAGGGACTGGAGGAGGTGACAGAGATAGGGAGGGGTGTAGGGCCTGGAGGAGGTTACAGAGATAGGGAGGGGTGTAGGGGCTGGAGCAGGTTACAGAGATAGGGAGGGGTGTAGGGGCTGGAGGAGGTTACAGAGATAGGGAGGGTGTAGAGGCTGAAGCAGGTTACAGAGATATGGAGGGGTGTAGGGGCTGGAGGAGGTTACAGCGATAGGGAGGGGTGTAGGGGTTGGAGGAGGTTACTGAGATAGGGAGGTGTGTAGGGGCTGGAGGAGGTTACAGAGATAGGGAGGGCTGCAGGGCCTGGAGGATGTTACAGAGATAGGGAGTGGTATAGGGGCTGGAGGAGTTTACAGATTTAGGGAAGGGTGTAGGGGCTGGAGGATGTTACAGAGATAGGGAGGGGTGTAGGGTCTGGAGGAGTTTACAGAGATAGGGAGGGGTGTAGGGGCTGGAGGTAGTTACAGAGATAGGGAGCTTTGTTTGTGTCTGGAGGAGGTTACAGAGATAGGGAACGGTGTAGGTTTGGAGGAGTTTACAGAGATAGGGAGGGGTTTAGGGGCTGGAGGAGGTTACAGAGATAGGGAGGGGTGTAGGGGCTGGAGGAGGTTGCAGAGATAGGGAGTGGTGTATGGTCTGGAGGAGTTTACAGAAATAGGGAGGGGTGTAGGGGCTGGAGGAGGTTACTGAGTTAGGGAGTGGTGTAGGATCTGGAGGAGGTTACAGAGATAGGGAGGGGTGTAGGGGCTGGAGGAGGTTACAGAGGTAGGGAGCTTTGTTGGGGTCTGGAGGAGGTTACAGAGATAGGGAGGTGTGTAGGGGCTGGAGGAGGTTACAGAGATAGGGAGGTTTGTAGGGGCTGGAGCAGGTTACAGAGATAGGGAGGGGTGTAGGGACTGGAGGAGGTTACAGATTTAGGGAGCGTGTAGGAGCTGGAGGAGGTTAAAGAGATAGGGAGGGGTGTAGGGTGCTGGAGGAGTTTCCAGAGATAGGGAGGGTTGTAGGGGCTGGAGGAGGTAACAGAGATAGGGAGGGGTGTAGGTGCTGGAGGAGGTTACAGAGATAGGGAGGGGTGTAGGGGCTGGAGGAGGTTACAGAGATAGGGAGGGGTGTAGGGGGCTGGAGGAGGTTACAGAGATAGGGAGCGGTGTAGGGGCTGGAGGAGGTTCCAGAGATAGGGAGGTGTGTATGGGACTGGAGGATGTTACAGAGATAGGGAGGGGTGTAGGGGCCGGAGGAGGTTATAGAGATAGGGAGGGGTGTAGGGGCTGGAGGAGGTTACAGAGATAGGGAGGGTTGTATGTGTGGAGGAGTTTACAGAGATAGGGAGGGGTGTAGGGGGCTGGAGGAGGTTACAGAGATATGGAGGGGTGTAGGGGCTGGAGGAGGTTACAGAGATAGGGAGGGGTGTAGGGGCTGGAGGAGGTTACAGAGATAGGGAGTGGTGTAGGGTCTGGAGGAGTTTATAGAAATAGGGAGGGGTGTATGGGCTGGAGGAGGTTACAGAGTTAGGGAGTGGTGTAGGGTCTGGAGGACGTTACAGAGATAGGGAGGGGTGTAGGGGCTGGAGGAGTTTACAGAGGTAGGGAGCTTTGTTGGGGTCCCGAGGAAGTTACAGAGATAGGGAGGGTTGTCGGGGCTGGAGGAGGTTGCAGAGTTAGGGAGGGCTGTAGGAGCTGGAGGAGGTTAAAGAGATAGGGAGGGGTGTAGGGTGCTGGAGGAGTTTACAGAGATTGGGAGTGGTGTAGGGGCTGGAGGAGGTTACAGAGATAGGGTGGTGTGTAGGGGGCTGGAGGAGGTTACAGAGATAGGGGGGGTGTAGGTTGCTGGTGGAGGTTACAGAGATAGGGAGGTTTGTAGGTGGCTGGAGGAGGTTACAGAGATAGGGAGGGGTGTAGGGGGCTGGAGGAGTTTACAGATATAGGGAGGTGTGTAGGGGGCTGTTGGAGGTTACAGAGATAGGGAGGGGTGTAGGGGGCTGGAGGAGGTTACAGAGATAGTGAGGGGTGTAGGGGGCGGGTGGAGTTCACAGAGATAGGGAGGGGTGTAGGAGATGGTGGAGGTTACAGAGTTAGG
>JANJGN010004360.1:0-34057 GCA_026770705.1 Isurus oxyrinchus | reverse complement strand
AACAGAGGCAAACAGTGTTAAACAGATGCAAACAGAGGCAAACAGTGTTAAACAAAGGCAAACAGTGTTACACCGAGGCAAAGAGGTTTAAACAGAGGCAAACAGTGTTAATCAGACTTAAACAGAGGCAAACAGAGTAAAACAGACTTAAACAGAGGCAAACAGAGTTAAACAGATGCAAACAGACTTAAACAGAGGCAAACAGACTTAAACAGAGGCAAAGTGAGGCAAATAGAGTTAAACAGACTTAAACAGAGGCAAACAGAGTTAAACAGACTTAAACAGAGGCAAACAGACTTAAACAGAGGCAAACAGATTTAAACAGACTTAAACAGAGGCAAACAGAGTTAAACAGTATTAAACAGAGGCAAACAGACTTAAACAGAGGCACACAGACTTACACAGACTTAAACAGAGGCAAACAGAAGCAACCAGACATAAACAGAGGCAAACAGAGTTACACAGACTTAAACAGAGGCAAACAGATTTAAACAGACTTAAACAGAGGCAAACAGAGTTAAGCAGTGTTAAACAGAGTCAAAGAGTATTAAGCAGAGGCAAACAGTGTTAAGCAGAGGCAAACAGTGTTAAACAGAGGCAAACAGTGTTAAACAGAGGCAAACAGAGTTAAACAGAGGCAAACAGAGGCAAACAAAGGCAAACAGAGGCAAACAGAGGCAAGCAGAGGCATACAGAGGCCAACAGAGTGAAACAGAGGCAGACAGACTGAAACAGAGGTTAAGCAGTGTTAAGCAGAGGCAAACAGGGTTGGACAGAGGCAAACAGGGTTAAACAGAGGCAAACAAGGTTAAACAGAGGCAAACGGAGTGAAACAGAGGCAGAGTGAAACAGAGGCAAACAGAGTGAAACAGAGGCGAACAGACTTAAACAGAGGCAAACAGACTTAAACAGAGGCAAACAGAGGCAAGCTGAGTTAAACAGACTTAAACAGATGCAAACAGACTTAAACAGAGGCAAACAGACTTAAACAGAGGCAAACTGAGGCAAATAGAGTTAAACAGACTTAAACAGAGGCAAACAGAGTTAAACAGACTTAAACAGAGGCAAACAGACTTAAACAGACTTAAACAGAGTTAAACAGACTTAAAGAGAGGCAAACAGACTTAAACAGAGGCAAACAGATTTAAACAGACTTAAACAGAGGCAAACAGAGTTAAACAGTATTAAACAGAGGCAAACAGAGGCAAACAGACATAAACAGAGGCAAACAGAGTTACACAGACTTAAACAGAGGCAAACAGATTTAAACAGACTTAAACAGAGGCAAACAGAGTTAAGCAGTGTTAAACAGAGGCAAACAGTATTAAGCAGAGGCAAACAGTGTTAAGCAGAGGCAAACAGTGTTAAACAGAGGCAAACAGTGTTAAACAGAGGCAAACAGTGTTAAACAGAGGCAAACAGAGGCAAACAGTGTTAAACAGAGGCAAACAGTGTTAGACAGAGGCAAACAGTGTTAAACAGAGGCAAACAGTGTTAAATAGAGGCAAACAGGTTTAAACAGAGACAAACACGTTTTAGCAGAGGCAAACAGAGGCAAACAGGGTTAAACAGAGGCAAACAAGGTTAAACAGAGGCAAACGGAGTGAAAAAGAGGAAGAGTGAAACAGAGGCAAACAGAGTGAAACAGAGGCGAACAGACTTAAACAGAGGCAAACAGACTTAAACAGAGGCAAACAGAGGCAAGCTGAGTTAAACAGACTTAACCAGAGGCAAACAGAGTAAAACAGACTTAAACAGAGGCAAACAGAGTTAAACAGATGCAAACAGACTTAAACAGAGGCAAACAGACTTAAACAGAGGCAAAGTGAGGCAAATAGAGTTAAACAGACTTAAACAGAGGCAAACAGAGTTAAACAGACTTAAACAGAGGCAAACAGACTTAAACAGAGGCAAACAGATTTAAACAGACTTAAACAGAGGCAAACAGAGTTAAACAGTATTAAACAGAGGCAAACAGACTTAAACAGAGGCACACAGACTTACACAGACTTAAACAGAGGCAAACAGAAGCAACCAGACATAAACAGAGGCAAACAGAGTTACACAGACTTAAACAGAGGCAAACAGATTTAAACAGACTTAAACAGAGGCAAACAGAGTTAAGCAGTGTTAAACAGAGTCAAAGAGTATTAAGCAGAGGCAAACAGTGTTAAGCAGAGGCAAACAGTGTTAAACAGAGGCAAACAGTGTTAAACAGAGGCAAACAGAGTTAAACAGAGGCAAACAGAGGCAAACAAAGGCAAACAGAGGCAAACAGAGGCAAGCAGAGGCATACAGAGGCCAACAGAGTGAAACAGAGGCAGACAGACTGAAACAGAGGTTAAGCAGTGTTAAGCAGAGGCAAACAGGGTTGGACAGAGGCAAACAGAGTTAAACAGAGGCAAACAAGGTTAAACAGAGGCAAACGGAGTGAAACAGAGGCAGAGTGAAACAGAGGCAAACAGAGTGAAACAGAGGCGAACAGACTTAAACAGAGGCAAACAGACTTAAACAGAGGCAAACAGAGGCAAGCTGAGTTAAACAGACTTAAACAGATGCAAACAGACTTAAACAGAGGCAAACAGACTTAAACAGAGGCAAACTGAGGCAAATAGAGTTAAACAGACTTAAACAGAGGCAAACAGAGTTAAACAGACTTAAACAGAGGCAAACAGACTTAAACAGACTTAAACAGAGTTAAACAGACTTAAAGAGAGGCAAACAGACTTAAACAGAGGCAAACAGATTTAAACAGACTTAAACAGAGGCAAACAGAGTTAAACAGTATTAAACAGAGGCAAACAGAGGCAAACAGACATAAACAGAGGCAAACAGAGTTACACAGACTTAAACAGAGGCAAACAGATTTAAACAGACTTAAACAGAGGCAAACAGAGTTAAGCAGTGTTAAACAGAGGCAAACAGTATTAAGCAGAGGCAAACAGTGTTAAGCAGAGGCAAACAGTGTTAAACAGAGGCAAACAGTGTTAAACAGAGGCAAACAGTGTTAAACAGAGGCAAACAGAGGCAAACAGTGTTAAACAGAGGCAAACAGTGTTAGACAGAGGCAAACAGTGTTAAACAGAGGCAAACAGTGTTAAATAGAGGCAAACAGGTTTAAACAGAGACAAACACGTTTTAGCAGAGGCAAACAGAGGCAAACAGGGTTAAACAGAGGCAAACAAGGTTAAACAGAGGCAAACGGAGTGAAAAAGAGGAAGAGTGAAACAGAGGCAAACAGAGTGAAACAGAGGCGAACAGACTTAAACAGAGGCAAACAGACTTAAACAGAGGCAAACAGAGGCAAGCTGAGTTAAACAGACTTAACCAGAGGCAAACAGAGTAAAACAGACTTAAACAGAGGCAAACAGAGTTAAACAGATGCAAACAGACTTAAACAGAGGCAAACAGACTTAAACAGAGGCAAAGTGAGGCAAATAGAGTTAAACAGACTTAAACAGAGGCAAACAGAGTTAAACAGACTTAAACAGAGGCAAACAGACTTAAACAGAGGCAAACAGATTTAAACAGACTTAAACAGAGGCAAACAGAGTTAAACAGTATTAAACAGAGGCAAACAGACTTAAACAGAGGCACACAGACTTACACAGACTTAAACAGAGGCAAACAGAAGCAACCAGACATAAACAGAGGCAAACAGAGTTACACAGACTTAAACAGAGGCAAACAGATTTAAACAGACTTAAACAGAGGCAAACAGAGTTAAGCAGTGTTAAACAGAGTCAAAGAGTATTAAGCAGAGGCAAACAGTGTTAAGCAGAGGCAAACAGTGTTAAACAGAGGCAAACAGTGTTAAACAGAGGCAAACAGAGTTAAACAGAGGCAAACAGAGGCAAACAGTGTTAAACAGAGGCAAACAGTGTTAAACAGAGGCAAACAGTGTTAAACAGAGGCAAACAGTGTTAAACAGAGGCAAACAGTGTTAAACAGAGGCAAACAGGTTTAAACAGAGGCAAACACGTTTTAGCAGAGGCAAACAGGGTTAAACAGAGGCAAGCAGAGGCAGGCAGAGGCAAACAGAGACAAGAAGAGGCAAACAGAGGCAGACAGAGGCAAACAGAGGCAAACAGACTTAAACAAAGTGAAACAGAGGCAATCAGAGTTAAACTGATTGAAATGGAGCTTAACAAAGGAAAACGAGGTAAACAGTGTTAAACAGAGTTAAAAAGTGTTAAACAGAGGCAAACAGTGTTAAGCAGAGGCAAACAGTGTTAAACAGAGGCAAACAACGTTAAACAGAGGCAAACAGGGTTAAACAGAGGCAAACAGAGGCAAACAGGTTTAAACAGAGGCAAGCAGAGGCAGGCAGAGGCAAACAGAGGCAGACACACTTAAACAGATGCAAAGAGACTTAAACAGAGGCAAGCAGAATTAAACAGAAGCAAACTGAGGCAAAAAGACTTAAACAGAGGCAAACAGAGTTAAACAGAGGCAAACAGAGTTAAAAAGACTTAAACAGAGGCAGCACAGTTGACAGAGGCAAACAGACTTAAACAGAGGCAAACTGACTTAAACAGAGGCAAACAGTGTTAAGCAGAGGCAAACAGTGTTTAACAGAGGCAAACAGTGTTAAACAGAGGTAAACAGTGTTAAACAGAGGCAAACAGTGTTAAACAGAGGCAAACAGTGTTAAACAGATGCAAACAGTGTTAAACAAAGGCAAACAGTGTTACACAGAGGCAAAGAGGTTTAAACAGAGGCAAACAGTGTTAATCAGACTTAAACAGAGGCAAACAGAGTTAAACAGACTTAAACAGAGGTAAACAGAGTAAAGCAGTGTTAAACAGAGGCAAACAGTGTTAAGCAGAGGCAAACAGTGTTAAGCAGAGGCAACCAGTGTTAAACAGAGGCAAATAGTGTTAAACAGAGGCAAATAGTGTTAAACAGAGGCAAACAGTGTTAAACAGAGGCAAACAGTGTTAAACAGAGGCAAACAGACCTAAGCAGAGGCAAAAAGAGGTAAACAGAGGCAAACAGAGGTAAACAGTGTTAAACAGCGGCAAACAGTCTTAAACAGAGGCAAACAGTGTTAAACAGAGGCAAACAGAGGCACACAGAGGCAAACAAAGGCAAACAGAGGCAAACAGAGGCAAACAGAGGCAAGCAGAGGCATACAGAAGCAAACAGAGTGAAACAGAGGCAGACAGACTGAAACAGAGGTTAAGCAGTGTTAGGCAGAGGCAAACAGGGTTAGACAGAGGCAAACAGGGTTAAACAGAGGCAAACAGGGTTAAACAGAGGCAAACGGAGTGAAACAGAGGCAAACAGAGTGAAACAGAGGCAAACAGAGTGAAACAGAGGCGAACAGACTTAAACAGAGGCAAACAGACTTAAACAGAGGCAAACAGAGGCAAGCTGAGTTAAACAGACTTAAACAGAGGCAAACAGAGTAAAACAGACTTAAACAGAGGCAAACTGAGTTAAACAGATGCAAACAGACTTAAACAGAGGCAAACAGACTTAAACAGAGGCAAACTGAGGCAAATAGAGTTAAACAGACTTAAACAGAGGCAAACAGAGTTAAACAGACTTAAACAGAGTTAAACAGACTTAAAGAGAGGCAAACAGACTTAAACAGAGGCAAACAGATTTAAACAGACTTAAACAGAAGCAAACAGAGTTAAACAGTATTAAACAGAGGCAAACAGAGGCAAACAGACATAAACAGAGGCAAACAGAGTTACACAGACTTAAACAGAGGCAAACAGATTTAAACAGACTTAAACAGAGGCAAACAGAGTTAAGCAGTGTTAAACAGAGGCAAACAGTATTAAGCAGAGGCAAACAGTGTTAAGCAGAGGCAAACAGTGTTAAACAGAGGCAAACAGTGTTAAACAGAGGCAAACAGTGTTAAACAGAGGCAAACAGATGCAAACAGTGTTAAACAGAGTCAAACAGTGTTAAACAGAGGCAAACAGTGTTAAACAGAGGCAAACAGTGTTAAACAGGGGCAAACAGGTTTAAACAGAGGCAAACACGTTTTAGCAGAGGCAAACAGAGGCAAACAGTGTTAAACAGAGGCAAGCAGAGGCAGGCAGAGGCAAACAGAGACAAGAAGAGGCAAACAGAGGCAGTCAGAGGCAAACAGACGCAAACAGACTTAAACAAAGTGAAACAGAGGCAATCAGAGTTAAACTGATTGAAATGGAGCTAAACAAAGGAAAACGAGGTAAACAGTGTTAAACAGAGTTAAAAAGTGTTAAACAGAGGCAAACAGTGTTAAGCAGAGGCAAACCGTGTTAAACAGAGGCAAACAACGTTAAACAGAGGCAAACAGGGTTAAACAGAGGCAAACAGAGGCAAACAGGTTTAAACAGAGGCAAGCAGAGGCAGGCAGAGGCAAAAAGAGGCAGACACACTTAAACAGATGCAAACAGACATAAACAGAGGCAGGCAGACTTAAACAGAAGCAAACTGAGGCAAAAAGACTTAAACAGAGGCAAACAGAGTTAAACAGAGGCAAACAGAGTTAAACAGACTTAAACAGAGGCAAACACAGTTGACAGAGGCAAACAGACTTAAACAGAGGCAAACTGACTTAAACAGAGGCAAGCAGTGTTAAGCAGAGGCAAACAGTGTTTAACAGAGGCAAACAGTGTTAAACAGAGGCAAACAGTGTTAAACAGAGGCAAACAGTGTTAAACAGAGGCAAACAGGTTGAAACAAAGGCAAACAGAGGTAAACAGTGTTAAACAGAGGCAAACAGTGTTAAACAGAGGCAAACAGTGTTAAACAGATGCAAACAGAGGCAAACAGTGTTAAACAAAGGCAAACAGTGTTACACCGAGGCAAAGAGGTTTAAACAGAGGCAAACAGTGTTAATCAGACTTAAACAGAGGCAAACAGAGTTAAACAGACTTAAACAGAGGTAAACAGAGTAAAGCAGTGTTAAACAGAGGCAAACAGTGTTAAGCAGAGGCAAACAGTGTTAAACAGAGGCCAACAGTGTTAAACAGAGGCAAACAGTGTTAAACAGAGGCAAACAGTGTTAAACAGAGGCGAACAGTGTTAAACAGAGGCAAACAGTGTTTAACAGAGGCAAACAGACTTAAACAGAGGCAAACAGAGTTAAACAGAGGCAAACAGAGTTAAACAGACTTAAACAGAGGATAACACAGTTGACAGAGGCAAACAGACTTAAACAGAGGCAAACTGACTTAAACAGAGGCAAACAGTGTTAAGCAGAGGCAAACAGAGCTAAACAGAGGCAAAAAGAGGTAAACAGAGGCAAACAGAGGTAAACAGTGTTAAACAGAGGCAAACAGTCTTAAACAGAGGCAAACAGTGTTAAACAGAGGCAAACAGAGGCAAACAGAGGCAAACAAAGGCAAACAGAGGCAAACAGAGGCAAGCAGAGGCATACAGAGGCCAACAGAGTGAAACAGAGGCAGACAGACTGAAACAGAGGTTAAGCAGTGTTAAGCAGAGGCAAACAGGGTTGGACAGAGGCAAACAGGGTTAAACAGAGGCAAACAAGGTTAAACAGAGGCAAACGGAGTGAAACAGAGGCAGAGTGAAACAGAGGCAAACAGAGTGAAACAGAGGCGAACAGACTTAAACAGAGGCAAACAGACTTAAACAGAGGCAAACAGAGGCAAGCTGAGTTAAACAGACTTAAACAGATGCAAACAGACTTAAACAGAGGCAAACAGACTTAAACAGAGGCAAACTGAGGCAAATAGAGTTAAACAGACTTAAACAGAGGCAAACAGAGTTAAACAGACTTAAACAGAGGCAAACAGACTTAAACAGACTTAAACAGAGTTAAACAGACTTAAAGAGAGGCAAACAGACTTAAACAGAGGCAAACAGATTTAAACAGACTTAAACAGAGGCAAACAGAGTTAAACAGTATTAAACAGAGGCAAACAGAGGCAAACAGACATAAACAGAGGCAAACAGAGTTACACAGACTTAAACAGAGGCAAACAGATTTAAACAGACTTAAACAGAGGCAAACAGAGTTAAGCAGTGTTAAACAGAGGCAAACAGTATTAAGCAGAGGCAAACAGTGTTAAGCAGAGGCAAACAGTGTTAAACAGAGGCAAACAGTGTTAAACAGAGGCAAACAGTGTTAAACAGAGGCAAACAGAGGCAAACAGTGTTAAACAGAGGCAAACAGTGTTAGACAGAGGCAAACAGTGTTAAACAGAGGCAAACAGTGTTAAATAGAGGCAAACAGGTTTAAACAGAGACAAACACGTTTTAGCAGAGGCAAACAGAGGCAAACAGGGTTAAACAGAGGCAAACAAGGTTAAACAGAGGCAAACGGAGTGAAAAAGAGGAAGAGTGAAACAGAGGCAAACAGAGTGAAACAGAGGCGAACAGACTTAAACAGAGGCAAACAGACTTAAACAGAGGCAAACAGAGGCAAGCTGAGTTAAACAGACTTAACCAGAGGCAAACAGAGTAAAACAGACTTAAACAGAGGCAAACAGAGTTAAACAGATGCAAACAGACTTAAACAGAGGCAAACAGACTTAAACAGAGGCAAAGTGAGGCAAATAGAGTTAAACAGACTTAAACAGAGGCAAACAGAGTTAAACAGACTTAAACAGAGGCAAACAGACTTAAACAGAGGCAAACAGATTTAAACAGACTTAAACAGAGGCAAACAGAGTTAAACAGTATTAAACAGAGGCAAACAGACTTAAACAGAGGCACACAGACTTACACAGACTTAAACAGAGGCAAACAGAAGCAACCAGACATAAACAGAGGCAAACAGAGTTACACAGACTTAAACAGAGGCAAACAGATTTAAACAGACTTAAACAGAGGCAAACAGAGTTAAGCAGTGTTAAACAGAGTCAAAGAGTATTAAGCAGAGGCAAACAGTGTTAAGCAGAGGCAAACAGTGTTAAACAGAGGCAAACAGTGTTAAACAGAGGCAAACAGAGTTAAACAGAGGCAAACAGAGGCAAACAAAGGCAAACAGAGGCAAACAGAGGCAAGCAGAGGCATACAGAGGCCAACAGAGTGAAACAGAGGCAGACAGACTGAAACAGAGGTTAAGCAGTGTTAAGCAGAGGCAAACAGGGTTGGACAGAGGCAAACAGGGTTAAACAGAGGCAAACAATTTTAAACAGAGGCAAACGGAGTGAAACAGAGGCAGAGTGAAACAGAGGCAAACAGAGTGAAACAGAGGCGAACAGACTTAAACAGAGGCAAACAGACTTAAACAGAGGCAAACAGAGGCAAGCTGAGTTAAACAGACTTAAACAGATGCAAACAGACTTAAACAGAGGCAAACAGACTTAAACAGAGGCAAACTGAGGCAAATAGAGTTAAACAGACTTAAACAGAGGCAAACAGAGTTAAACAGACTTAAACAGAGGCAAACAGACTTAAACAGACTTAAACAGAGTTAAACAGACTTAAAGAGAGGCAAACAGACTTAAACAGAGGCAAACAGATTTAAACAGACTTAAACAGAGGCAAACAGAGTTAAACAGTATTAAACAGAGGCAAACAGAGGCAAACAGACATAAACAGAGGCAAACAGAGTTACACAGACTTAAACAGAGGCAAACAGATTTAAACAGACTTAAACAGAGGCAAACAGAGTTAAGCAGTGTTAAACAGAGGCAAACAGTATTAAGCAGAGGCAAACAGTGTTAAGCAGAGGCAAACAGTGTTAAACAGAGGCAAACAGTGTTAAACAGAGGCAAACAGTGTTAAACAGAGGCAAACAGAGGCAAACAGTGTTAAACAGAGGCAAACAGTGTTAGACAGAGGCAAACAGTGTTAAACAGAGGCAAACAGTGTTAAATAGAGGCAAACAGGTTTAAACAGAGACAAACACGTTTTAGCAGAGGCAAACAGAGGCAAACAGGGTTAAACAGAGGCAAACAAGGTTAAACAGAGGCAAACGGAGTGAAAAAGAGGAAGAGTGAAACAGAGGCAAACAGAGTGAAACAGAGGCGAACAGACTTAAACAGAGGCAAACAGACTTAAACAGAGGCAAACAGAGGCAAGCTGAGTTAAACAGACTTAACCAGAGGCAAACAGAGTAAAACAGACTTAAACAGAGGCAAACAGAGTTAAACAGATGCAAACAGACTTAAACAGAGGCAAACAGACTTAAACAGAGGCAAAGTGAGGCAAATAGAGTTAAACAGACTTAAACAGAGGCAAACAGAGTTAAACAGACTTAAACAGAGGCAAACAGACTTAAACAGAGGCAAACAGATTTAAACAGACTTAAACAGAGGCAAACAGAGTTAAACAGTATTAAACAGAGGCAAACAGACTTAAACAGAGGCACACAGACTTACACAGACTTAAACAGAGGCAAACAGAAGCAACCAGACATAAACAGAGGCAAACAGAGTTACACAGACTTAAACAGAGGCAAACAGATTTAAACAGACTTAAACAGAGGCAAACAGAGTTAAGCAGTGTTAAACAGAGTCAAAGAGTATTAAGCAGAGGCAAACAGTGTTAAGCAGAGGCAAACAGTGTTAAACAGAGGCAAACAGTGTTAAACAGAGGCAAACAGAGTTAAACAGAGGCAAACAGAGGCAAACAGTGTTAAACAGAGGCAAACAGTGTTAAACAGAGGCAAACAGTGTTAAACAGAGGCAAACAGTGTTAAACAGAGGCAAACAGTGTTAAACAGAGGCAAACAGGTTTAAACAGAGGCAAACACGTTTTAGCAGAGGCAAACAGGGTTAAACAGAGGCAAGCAGAGGCAGGCAGAGGCAAACAGAGACAAGAAGAGGCAAACAGAGGCAGACAGAGGCAAACAGAGGCAAACAGACTTAAACAAAGTGAAACAGAGGCAATCAGAGTTAAACTGATTGAAATGGAGCTTAACAAAGGAAAACGAGGTAAACAGTGTTAAACAGAGTTAAAAAGTGTTAAACAGAGGCAAACAGTGTTAAGCAGAGGCAAACAGTGTTAAACAGAGGCAAACAACGTTAAACAGAGGCAAACAGGGTTAAACAGAGGCAAACAGAGGCAAACAGGTTTAAACAGAGGCAAGCAGAGGCAGGCAGAGGCAAACAGAGGCAGACACACTTAAACAGATGCAAAGAGACTTAAACAGAGGCAAGCAGAATTAAACAGAAGCAAACTGAGGCAAAAAGACTTAAACAGAGGCAAACAGAGTTAAACAGAGGCAAACAGAGTTAAAAAGACTTAAACAGAGGCAGCACAGTTGACAGAGGCAAACAGACTTAAACAGAGGCAAACTGACTTAAACAGAGGCAAACAGTGTTAAGCAGAGGCAAACAGTGTTTAACAGAGGCAAACAGTGTTAAACAGAGGTAAACAGTGTTAAACAGAGGCAAACAGTGTTAAACAGAGGCAAACAGTGTTAAACAGATGCAAACAGTGTTAAACAAAGGCAAACAGTGTTACACAGAGGCAAAGAGGTTTAAACAGAGGCAAACAGTGTTAATCAGACTTAAACAGAGGCAAACAGAGTTAAACAGACTTAAACAGAGGTAAACAGAGTAAAGCAGTGTTAAACAGAGGCAAACAGTGTTAAACAGAGGCAAACAGTGTTAAGCAGAGGCAACCAGTGTTAAGCAGAGGCAAACAGAGTTAAACAGAGGCAAACAATGTTAAACAGAGGCAAACAGAGGCAAACAGTGTTAAGCAGAGGCAAACAGTGTTAGGCAGAGGCAAACAGTGTTAAACAGAGCCAAACAGTGTAAAACAGAGGCAAATAGTGTTAAACAGAGGCAAACAGTGTTAAACAGAGGCAAACAGTGTTAAACAGAGGCAAACAGAGCTAAACAGAGGCAAAAAGAGGAAAACAGAGGCAAACAGAGGTAAACAGTGTTAAACAGAGGCAAACAGTCTTAAACAGATGCAAACAGTGTTAAACAGAGGCAAACAGAGGCAAACAGAGGCAAACAGAGGCAAACAAAGGCAAACAGAGGCAAACAGAGGCACACAGAGGCAAGCAGAGGCATACAGAGGCAAACAGAGTGAAACAGAGGCAGACAGACTGAAACAGAGGTTTAGCAGTGTTAAGCAGAGGCAAACAGGGTTAGACAGAGGCAAACAGTGTTAAACAGAGGCAAACAGAGTTAAACAGAGGCAAACAGAGTTAAAAAGACTTTAACAGAGGCAAACAGAGTTGACAGAGGCAAACAGACTTAAACAGAGGCAAACTGACTTAAACAGAGGCAAACAGTGTTAAGCAGAGGCAAACAGTGTTTAACAGAGGCAAACAGTGTTAAACAGAGGCAAACAGTGTTAAACAGAGGCAAAAAGTGTTAAACAGAGGCAAACAGGTTTAAACAAAGGCAAACAGAGGTAAACAGTGTTAAACAGAGGCAAACAGTGTTAAACAGATGCAAACAGAGGCAAACAGTGTTAAACAAAGGCAAACAGTGTTACACAGAGGCAAAGAGGTTTAAACAGAGGCAAACAGTGTTAATCAGACTTAAACAGAGGCAAACAGAGTTAAAAAGACTTAAACAGAGGTAAACAGAGTAAAGAAGTGTTAAACAGAGGCAAACAGTGTTAAGCAGAGGCAAACAGTGTTAAGCAGAGGCAAACAGTGTTAAACAGAGGCAAAAAGTGTTAAACAGAGGCAAACAGTGTTAAACAGAGGCAAACAGTGTTAAACAGAGGCAAACAGTGTTAAGCAGAGGCAAACAGAGTTAAACAGAGGCAAACAATGTTAAACAGAGGCAAACAGAGGCAAACAGTGTTAAGCAGAGGCAAACAGTGTTAAGCAGAGGCAAACAGTGTTAGACAGAGGCAAACAGTGTTAAACAGAGGCAAATAGTGTTAAACAGAGGCAAACAGTGTTAAACAGAGGCAAACAGTGTTAAACAGAGGCAAACAGAGCTAAACAGAGGCAAAAAGAGGTAAACAGAGGCAAACAGAGGTAAACAGTGTTAGACAGAGGCAAACAGTCTTAAACAGAGGCAAACAGTGTTAAACAGAGGCAAACAGAGGCAAACAGAGGCAAACAGAGGCAAACAAAGGCAAACAGAGGCAAACAGAGGCACACAGAGTCAAGCAGAGGGATACAGATGCAAACAGAGTGAAACAGAGGCAGACAGACTGAAACAGAGGTTAAGCAGTGTTAAGCAGAGGCAAACAGGGTTAGACAGAGGCAAACAGTGTTAAACAGAGGCAAACAGTGTTAAACAGAGGAAAACAGTGTTAAACAGAGGCAAACAGAGTTAAACAGAGGCAAACAATGTTAAACGGAGGCAAACAGAGGCAAACAGTGTTAAGCAGAGGCAAACAGTGTTAAGCAGAGGCAACCAGTGTTAAACAGAGGCAAATAGTGTTAAACAGAGGCAAATAGTGTTAACAGAGGCAAACAGTGTTAAACAGAGGCAAACAGTGTTAAACAGAGGCAAACAGACCTAAACAGAGGCAAAAAGAGGTAAACAGAGGCAAACAGAGGTAAACAGTGTTAAACAGCGGCAAACAGTCTTAAACAGAGGCAAACAGTGTTAAACAGAGGCAAACAGAGGCAAACAGAGGCAAACAAAGGCAAACAGAGGCAAACAGAGGCAAACAGAGGCAAGCAGAGGCATACAGAAGCAAACAGAGTGAAACAGAGGCAGACAGACTGAAACAGAGGTTAAGCAGTGTTAGGCAGAGGCAAACAGGGTTAGACAGAGGCAAACAGGGTTAAACAGAGGCAAACAGGGTTAAACAGAGGCAAACGGAGTGAAACAGAGGCAAACAGAGTGAAACAGAGGCAAACAGAGTGAAACAGAGGAAAACAGTGTTAAACAGAGGCAAACAGAGTTAAACAGAGGCAAACAATGTTAAACGGAGGCAAACAGAGGCAAACAGTGTTAAGCAGAGGCAAACAGTGTTAAGCAGAGGCAACCAGTGTTAAACAGAGGCAAATAGTGTTAAACAGAGGCAAATAGTGTTAAACAGAGGCAAACAGTGTTAAACAGAGGCAAACAGTGTTAAACAGAGGCAAACAGACCTAAGCAGAGGCAAAAAGAGGTAAACAGAGGCAAACAGAGGTAAACAGTGTTAAACAGCGGCAAACAGTCTTAAACAGAGGCAAACAGTGTTAAACAGAGGCAAACAGAGGCACACAGAGGCAAACAAAGGCAAACAAAGGCAAACAGAGGCAAACAGAGGCAAACAGAGGCAAGCAGAGGCATACAGAAGCAAACAGAGTGAAACAGAGGCAGACAGACTGAAACAGAGGTTAAGCAGTGTTAGGCAGAGGCAAAACAGGGTTAGACAGAGGCAAACAGGGTTAAACAGAGGCAAACAGGGTTAAAACAGAGGCAAACGGAGTGAAACAGAGGCAAACAGAGTGAAACAGAGGCAAACAGAGTGAAACAGAGGCGAACAGACTTAAACAGAGGCAAACAGACTTAAACAGAGGCAAACAGAGGCAAGCTGAGTTAAACAGACTTAAACAGAGGCAAACAGAGTAAAAACAGACTTAAACAGAGTTAAACAGACTTAAAGAGAGGCAAACAGACTTAAACAGAGGCAAACAGATTTAAACAGACTTAAACAGAAGCAAACAGAGTTAAAACAGTATTAAACAGAGGCAAACAGAGGCAAACAGACTTAAACAGAGGCAAACAGAGTTACACAGACTTAAACAGAGGCAAACAGATTTAAACAGACTTAAACAGAGGCAAACAGAGTTAAGCAGTGTTAAACAGAGGCAAACAGTATTAAGCAGAGGCAAACAGTGTTAAGCAGAGGCAAAACAGTGTTTAAACAGAGGCAAACAGTGTTAAACAGAGGCAAACAGTGTTAAACAGAGGCAAACAGATGCAAACAGTGTTAAACAGAGTCAAACAGTGTTAAACAGAGGCAAACAGTGTTAAACAGAGGCAAACAGTGTTAAACAGGGGCAAACAGGTTTAAACAGAGGCAAACACGTTTTAGCAGAGGCAAACAGAGGCAAACAGTGTTAAACAGAGGCAAGCAGAGGCAAGGCAGAGGCAAAACAGAGACTACAAGAAGAGGCAAACAGAGGCAGACAGAGGCAAACAGACGCAAACAGACTTAAACAAAGTGAAACAGAGGCAATCAGAGTTAAACTGATTGAAATGGAGCTAAACAAAGGAAAACGAGGTAAACAGTGTTAAACAGAGTTAAAAAGTGTTAAACAGAGGCAAACAGTCTTATGCAGAGGCAAACCGTGTTAAACAGAGGCAAAACAACGTTAAACAGAGGCAAACAGGGTTAAACAGAGGCAAACAGAGGCAAACAGGTTTAAACAGAGGCAAGCAGAGGCAGGCAGAGGCAAAAAGAGGCAGACACACTTAAACAGATGCAAACAGACTTAAACAGAGGCAGGCAGACTTAAACAGAAGCAAACTGAGGCAAAAAGACTTAAACAGAGGCAAACAGAGTTAAACAGAGGCAAACAGAGTTAAACAGACTTAAACAGAGGCAAACACAGTTGACAGAGGCAAACAGACTTAAAACAGAGGCAAACTGACTTAAACAGAGGCAAGCAGTGTTAAGCAGAGGCAAACAGTGTTTAACAGAGGCAAACAGTGTTAAACAGAGGCAAACAGTGTTAAACAGAGGCAAACAGTGTTAAAACAGAGGCAAACAGGTTGAAAACAAAGGCAAACAGATGTAAACAGTGTTAAACAGAGGCAAACACAGTGTTAAACAGAGGCAAACAGTGTTAAACAGATGCAAACAGAGGCAAAACAGTGTTAAACAAAGGCAAACAGTGTTACACCCGAGGCAAAAAGGTTTAAACAGAGGCAAACAGTGTTAATCAGACTTAAACAGAGGCAAACAGAGTTAAACAGACTTAAACAGAGGTAAACAGAGTAAAGCAGTGTTAAACAGAGGCAAACAGTGTTAAGCAGAGGCAAACAGTGTTAAACAGAGGCCAACAGTGTTAAACAGAGGCAAAACAGTGTTAAACAGAGGCAAACAGTGTTAAACAGAGGCGAACAGTGTTAAACAGAGGCAAACAGTGTTAAACAGAGGCAAACAGACTTAAACAGAGGCAAACAGAGTTAAACAGAGGCAAACAGAGTTAAACAGACTTAAACAGAGGATAAACACAGTTGACAGAGGCAGACAGACTTAAACAGATGCAAAACAGACTTAAACAGAAGTAAACAGAGGCAAACAGACTGAAACAGAGGCAAACAGAGTTAAACAGAGGCAAACAGAGTTAAACAGACTTAAACAGAAGAAAACACAGTTGACAGAGGCAAACAGACTTAAACAGAGGCAAACTGACTTAAACAGAGGCAAACAGTGTTAAGCAGAGGCAAACAGTGTTAAACAGAGGCAAACAGTGTTAAACAGAGGCAAACAGAGCTAAACAGAGGCAAAAAGAGGTAAACAGAGGCAAACAGAGGTAAACAGTGTTAGACAGAGGCAAACAGTCTTAAACAGAGGCAAACAGTGTTAAACAGAGGCAAACAGAGGCAAACAGAGGCAAAACAGAGGCAAACAAAAGGCAAACAGAGGCAAACAGAGGCAAGCAGAGGCATACAGAGGCAAACAGAGTGAAACAGAGGCAGACAGACTGAAACAGAGGTTAAGCAGTGTTAAGCAGAGGCAAACAGGGTTGGACAGAGGCAAACAGGGTTAAACAGAGGCAAACAAGGTTAAACAGAGGCAAACGGAGTGAAACAGAGGCAGAGTGAAACAGAGGCAAACAGATTGAAACAGAGGCGAACATTCTTAAACAGAGGCAAACAGACTTAAACAGAGGCAAACAGAGGCAAGCTGAGTTAAACAGACTTAAACAGAGGCAAACAGAGTAAAACAGACTTAAACAGAGGCAAACAGTTAAACAGATGCAAACAGACTTAAACAGAGGCAAACAGACTTAAACAGAGGCAAACTGAGGCAAATAGAGTTAAACAGACTTAAACAGAGGCAAACAGACTTAAACAGACTTAAACAGAGGCAAACAGACTTAAACAGACTTAAACAGAGTTAAACAGACTTAAAGAGAGGCAAACAGACTTAAACAGAGGCAAACAGATTTAAACAGACTTAAACAGAGGCAAACAGAGTTAAACAGTATTAAACAGAGGCAAACAGAGGCAAACAGACATAAACAGAGGCAAACAGAGTTACACAGACTTAAACAGAGGCAAACAGATTTAAACAGACTTAAACAGAGGCAAACAGTATTAAGCAGAGGCAAACAGTGTTAAGCAGAGGCAAACAGTGTTAAACAGAGGCAAACAGTGTTAAACAGAGGCAAACAGTGTTAAACAGAGGCAAACAGAGGCAAACAGTGTTAAACAGAGGCAAACAGTGTTAGACAGAGGCAAACAGTGTTAAACAGAGGCAAACAGTGTTAAATAGAGGCAAACAGGTTTAAACAGAGACAAACACGTTTTAGCAGAGGCAAACAGAGGCAAACAGGGTTAAACAGAGGCAAACAAGGTTAAACAGAGGCAAACGGAGTGAAAAAGAGGAAGAGTGAAACAGAGGCAAACAGAGTGAAACAGAGGCGAACAGACTTAAACAGAGGCAAACAGACTTAAACAGAGGCAAACAGAGTTAAACAGAGGCAAACAGAGTTAAACAGACTTAAACAGAGGATAACACAGTTGACAGAGGAAGAAAGACTTAAACAGATGCAAACAGACTTAAACAGAAGTAAACAGAGGCAAACAGACTGAAACAGAGGCAAACAGAGTTAAACAGAGGCAAACAGAGTTAAACAGACATAAACAGAAGAAAACACAGTTGACAGAGGCAAACAGACTTAAACAGAGGCAAACTGACTTAAACAGAGGCAAACAGTGTTAAGCAGAGGCAAACAGTGTTAAACAGAGGCAAACAGTGTTAAACAGAGGCAAACAGAGCTAAACAGAGGCAAAAAGAGGTAAACAGAGGCAAACAGAGGTAAACAGTGTTAGACAGAGGCAAACAGTCTTAAACAGAGGCAAACAGTGTTAAACAGAGGCAAACAGAGGCAAACAGAGGCAAACAGAGGCAAACAAAGGCAAACAGAGGCAAACAGAGGCAAGCAGAGGCATACAGAGGCAAACAGAGTGAAACAGAGGCAGACAGACTGAAACAGAGGTTAAGCAGTGTTAAGCAGAGGCAAACAGGGTTGGACAGAGGCAAACAGGGTTAAACAGAGGCAAACAAGGTTAAACAGAGGCAAACGGAGTGAAACAGAGGCAGAGTGAAACAGAGGCAAACAGATTGAAACAGAGGCGAACATTCTTAAACAGAGGCAAACAGACTTAAACAGAGGCAAACAGAGGCAAGCTGAGTTAAACAGACTTAAACAGAGGCAAACAGAGTAAAACAGACTTAAACAGAGGCAAACAGTTAAACAGATGCAAACAGACTTAAACAGAGGCAAACAGACTTAAACAGAGGCAAACTGAGGCAAATAGAGTTAAACAGACTTAAACAGAGGCAAACAGACATAAACAGACTTAAACAGAGGCAAACAGACTTAAACAGACTTAAACAGAGTTAAACAGACTTAAAGAGAGGCAAACAGACTTAAACAGAGGCAAACAGATTTAAACAGAGGCAAACAGAGTTAAACAGTATTAAACAGAGGCAAACAGAGGCAAACAGACATAAACAGAGGCAAACAGAGTTACACAGACTTAAACAGAGGCAAACAGATTTAAACAGACTTAAACAGAGGCAAACAGAGTTAAGCAGTGTTAAACAGAGGCAAACAGTATTAAGCAGAGGCAAACAGTGTTAAGCAGAGGCAAACAGTGTTAAACAGAGGCAAACAGTGTTAAACAGAGGCAAACAGTGTTAAACAGAGGCAAACAGAGGCAAACAGTGTTAAACAGAGGCAAACAGTGTTAGACAGAGGCAAACAGTGTTAAACAGAGGCAAACAGTGTTAAATAGAGGCAAACAGGTTTAAACAGAGACAAACACGTTTTAGCAGAGGCAAACAGAGGCAAACAGGGTTAAACAGAGGCAAACAAGGTTAAAACAGAGGCAAACGGAGTGAAAAAGAGGAAGAGTGAAACAGAGGCAAACAGAGTGAAACAGAGGCGAACAGACTTAAACAGAGGCAAACAGACTTAAACAGAGGCAAACAGAGGCAAGCTGAGTTAAACAGACTTAACCAGAGGCAAACAGAGTAAAACAGACTTAAACAGAGGCAAACAGAGTTAAACAGATGCAAACAGACTTAAACAGAGGCAAACAGACTTAAACAGAGGCAAACTGAGGCAAATAGAGTTAAACAGACTTAAACAGAGGCAAACAGAGTTAAACAGACTTAAACAGAGGCAAACAGAATTAAACAGACTTAAACAAAGTTAAACAGACTTAAAGAGAGGCAAACAGACTTAAACAGAGGCAAACAGATTTAAACAGACTTAAACAGAGGCAAACAGAGTTAAACAGTATTAAACAGAGGCAAACAGAGGCAAAAGACTTAAACAGAGGCAAACAGACTTACACAGACTTAAACAGAGGCAAACAGATTTAAACAGACTTAAACAGAGGCAAACAGAGTTAAGCATTGTTAAACAGAGGCAAACAGTATTAAGCAGAGGCAAACAGTGTTAAGCAGAGGCAAACAGTGTTAAACAGAGGCAAACAGTGTTAAACAGAGGCAAACAGTGTTAAACAGATGCAAACAGTGTTAAACAGAGGCAAACAGTGTTAAACAGAGGCAAACACGTTTTAGCAGAGGCAAACAGAGGCAAACAGGGTTAAACAGAGGCAAGCAGAGGCAGGCAGAGGCAAACAGAGACAAGAAGAGGCAAACAGAGGCAGACAGAGGCAAACAGAGGCAAACAGACTTAAACAAAGTGAAACAGAGGCAATCAGAGTTAAACTGATTGAAATGGAGCTAAACAAAGGAAAACGAGGTAAACAGTGTTAAACAGAGTTAAAAAGTGTTAAACAGAGGCAAACAGTGTTAAGCAGAGGCAAACAGTGTTAAACAGAGGCAAACAACGTTAAACAGAGGGAAACAGGGTTAAACAGAGGCAAACAGAGGCAAACAGGTTTAAACAGAGGCAAGCAGAGGCAGGCAGAGGCAAACAGAGGCAGACACACTTAAACAGATGCAAACAGACTTAAACAGAGGCAAGCAGACTTAAACAGAAGCAAACTGAGGCAAAAATACTTAAACAGAGGCAAACAGAGTTAAACAGAGGCAAACAGAGTTAAACAGACTTAAACAGAGGCAAACACAGTTGACAGAGGCACACAGACTTAAACAGAGGCAAACTGACTTAAACAGAGGCAAGCAGTGTTAAGCAGAGGCAAACAGTGTTTAACAGAGGCAAACAGTGTTAAACAGAGGCAAACAGTGTTAAACAGAGGCAAACAGTGTTAAACAGAGGCAAACAGGTTTAAACAAAGGCAAACAGAGGTAAACAGTGTTAAACAGAGGCAAACAGTGTTAAACAGAGGCAAACAGTGTTAAACAGATGCAAACAGAGGCAAACAGTGTTAAACAAAGGCAAACAGTGTTACACAGAGGCAAAGAGTTTTAAACAGAGGCAAACAGTGTTAATCAGACTTAAACAGAGGCAAACAGAGTTAAACAGACTTAAACAGAGGTAAACAGAGTAAAGCAGTGTTAAACAGAGGCAAACAGTGTTAAGCAGAGGCAAACAGTGTTAAACACAGGCAAACAGTGTTAAACAGAGGCAAACAGTGTTAAACAGAGGCAAACAGTGTTCAACAGAGGCGAACAGTGTTAAACAGAGGCGAACAGTGTTAAACAGAGGCAAACAGTGTTAAACAGAGGCAAACAGACTTAAACAGAGGCAAACAGAGTGAAACAGAGGCAAACAGAGTTAAACAGACTTAAACAGATGATAACACAGTTGACAGAGGCAAACAGACTTAAACAGAGGCAAACTGACTTAAACAGAAGCAAACAGTGTTAAGCAGAGGCAAACAGTGTTAAACAGAGGCAAACAGTGTTAAACAGAGGCAAACAGAGCTAAACAGAGGCAAAAAGAAGTAAACAGAGGCAAACAGAGGTAAACAGTGTTAAACAGACGCAAACAGAGTTACACAGACTTAAACAGAGGCAAACAGATTTAAACAGACTTAAACAGAGGCAAACAGAGTTAAGCAGTGTTAAACAGAGGCAAACAGTATTAAGCAGAGGCAAACAGTGTTAAGCAGAGGTTAACAGTGTTAAACAGAGGCAAACAGTGTTAAACAGAGGCAAACAGTGTTAAACAGAGGCAAACAGAGGCAAACAGTGTTAAACAGAGGCAAACAGTGTTAGACAGAGGCAAACAGTGTTAAACAGAGGCAAACAGTGTTAAACAGAGGCAAACAGGTTTAAACAGAGGCAAACACGTTTTAGCAGAGGCAAACAGAGGCAAACAGTGTTAAACAGAGGCAAACAAGGTTAAACAGAGGCAAGCGGAGTGAAAAAGAGGCAGAGTGAAACAGAGGCAAACAGAGTGAAACAGAGGCGAACAGACTTAAACAGAGGCAAACAGACTTAAACAGAGGCAAACAGAGGCAAGCTGAGTTAAACAGACTTAAACAGAGGCAAACAGAGTAAAACAGACTTAAACAGAGGCAAACAGAGTTAAACAGATGCAAACAGACAAACAGAGGCAAACAGACTTAAACAGAGGCAAACTGAGGCAAATAGAGTTAAACAGACTTAAACAGAGGCAAACAGAGTTAAACAGACTTAAGCAGAGGCAAACAGAATTTAACAGACTTAAACAGAGTTAAACAGACTTAAAGAGAGGCAAACAGACTTAAACAGAGGCAAACAGATTTAAACAGACTTAAACAGAGGCAAACAGAGTTAAACAGTATTAAACAGAGGCAAACAGAGGCAAACAGACTTAAACAGAGGCAAACAGACTTGCACAGACTTAAACAGAGGCAAACAGATTTAAGCAGACTTAAACAGAGGCAGAGTTAAGCAGTGTTAAACAGAGGCAAACAGTATTAAGCAGAGGCAAACAGTGTTAAGCAGAGGCAAACAGTGTTAAACAGAGGCAAACAGTGTTAAACAGAGGCAAACAGTGTTAAACAGAGGCAAACAGTGTTAAACAGAGGCAAACAGGTTTAAACAGAGGCAAACACGTTTTCGCAGAGGCAAACAGAGGCAAACAGCGTTAAACAGAGGCAAGCAGAGGCAGGCAGAGGCAAACAGAGACAAGAAGAGGCAAACAGAGGCAGACAGAGGCAAACAGACGCAAACAGACTTAAACAAAGTGAAACAGAGGCAATCAGAGTTAAACTGATTGAAATGGAGCTAAACAAAGGAACACGAGGTAAACAGAGTTAAACAGAGTTAAAAAGTGTTAAACAGAGGCAAACAGTGTTAAGCAGAGGCAAACAGTGTTAAACAGAGGCAAACAACGTTAAACAGAGGCAAACAGGGTTAAACAGAGGCAAACAGAGGCAAACAGGTTTAAACAGAGGCAAGCAGAGGCAGGCAGAGGTAAACAGAGGCAGACAGACTTAAACGGATGCAAACAGAATTAAACAGAGGCAAGCAGACTTAAACAGAAGCAAACTGAGGCAAAAAGACTTAAACAGAGGGAAACAGAGTTAAACAGACTTAAACAGAGGCAAACTGACTTAAACAGAGGCAAACAGTGTTAAGCAGAGGCAAACAGTGTTTAACAGAGGCAAACAGTGTTAAACAGAGGCAAACAGTGTTAAACAGAGGCAAACAGTGTTAAACAGAGGCAAACAGGTTTAAACAGAGGCAAACAGAGGTAAACAGTGTTAAACAGAGGCAAACAGTGTTAAACAGAGGCAAACAGTGTTAAACAGATGCAAACAGAGGCAAACAGTGTTAAACAAAGGCAAACAGTGTTACACAGAGGCAAAGAGTTTTAAACAGAGGCAAACAGTGATAATCAGACTTAAACAGAGGCAAATAGAGTTAAACAGACTTAAACAGAGGTAAACAGAGTAAAGCAGTGTTAACCAGAGGCAAACAGTGTTAAGCAGAGGCAAACAGTGTTAAACAGAGGCAAACAGTGTTAAACAGAGGCAAACAGTGTTAAACAGAGGCAAACAGTGTTAAACAGAGGCGAACAGTGTTAAACAGAGGCAAACAGTGTTAAACAGAGGCAAACAGACTTAAACAGAGGCAATCAGAGTTAAACAGAGGCAAAACGAGTTAAACAGACTTAAACAGAGGATAACACAGTTGACAGAGGCAAACAGACTTAAACAGACGCAAACTGACTTAAACAGAGGCAAACAGTGTTAAGCAGAGGCAAACAGTGTTAAACAGAGGCAAACAGTGTTAAACAGAGGCAAACAGAGCTAAACAGAGGCAAAAAGAAGTAAACAGAGGCAAACAGTGGTAAACAGTGTTAAACAGAGGCAAACAGTCTTAAACAGAGGCAAACAGTGTTAAACAGAGGCAAACAGAGGCAAACAGATGCAAACAAAGGCAAACAGAGGCAAACAGAGGCAAACAGAGGCAAGCAGAGGCATACAGAGGCAAACAGAGTGAAAAAGAGGCAGACAGACTGAAACAGAGGTTAAGCAGTGTTAAGCAGAGGCAAACAGGGTTAGACAGAGGCAAACAGGGTTAAACAGAGGCAAACAGGGTTAAACAGAGGCAAACGGAGTGAAACAGAGGCAGAGTGAAACAAAGGCAAACATAGTGAAACAGAGGCGAACAGACTTAAACAGAGGCAAACAGACTTAAACAGAGGCAAACAGAGGCAAGCTGAGTTAAACAGACTTAAACAGAGGCAAACAGAGTAAAACAGACTTAAACAGAGGCAAACAGACTTAAACAGATGCAAACAGACTTAAACAGAGGCAGACAGACTTAAACAGAGGCAAACTGAGGCAAATAGAGTTAAACAGACTTAAACAGAGGCAAACAGAGTTAAACAGACCTAAACAGAGGCAAACAGACTGAAACAGACTTAAACAGAGTTAAACAGACTTAAAGAGAGGCAAACAGACTTAAACAGAGGCAAACAGATTTAAACAGACTTAAACAGAGGCAAACAGAGTTAAACAGTATTAAACAGAGGCAAACAGAGGCAAACAGACTTAAACAGAGGCAAACAGACTTACTCAGACTTAAACAGAGGCAAACAGATTTAAACAGACTTAAACAGAGGCAAACAGAGTTAAGCAGTGTTAAACAGAGGCAAACAGTATTAAGCAGAGGCAAACAGTGTTAAGCAGAGGCAAACAGTGTTAAACAGGGGCAAACAGTGTTAAACAGAGGCAAACAGTGTTAAACAGAGGCAAACAGAGGCAAACAGTGTTAAACAGAGGCAAACAGTGTTAAACAGAGGCAAACAGTGTTAAACAGAGGCAAACAGGTTTAAACAGAGGCAAACACGTTTTAGCAGAGGCAAACAGGGTTAAACAGAGGCAAGCAGAGGCAGGCAGAGGCAAACAGAGGCAAGAAGAGGCAAACAGAGGCAGACAGAGGCAAACAGACGCAAACAGACTTAAGCAAAGTGAAACAGAGGCAATCAGAGTTAACCTGATTGAAATGGAGCTAAACAAAGGAAAACGAGGTAAACAGAGTTAAACAGAGTTAAAAAGTGTTAAACAGAGGCAAACAGTGTTAAGCAGAGGCAAGCAGTTTTAAACAGAGGCAAACAACGTTAAACAGAGGCAAACAGGGTTAAACAGAGGCAAACAGAGGCAAACAGGTTTAAACAGAGGCAAGCAGAGGCAGGCAGAGGTAAACAGAGGCAGACAGACTTAAACAGATGCAAACAGACTTAAACAGAGGCAAGCAGACTTAAACAGAAGCAAACTGAGGCAAAAAGACTTAAACAGAGGGAAACAGAGTTAAACAGACTTAAACAGAGGCAAACTGACTTAAACAGAGGCAAACAGTGTTAAGCAGAGGCAAACAGTGTTTAACAGAGGCAGACAGTGTTAAACAGAGGCAAACAGTGTTAAACAGAGGCAAACAGTGTTAAACAGAGGCAAACAGGTTTAAACAAAGGCAAACAGAGGTAAACAGTGTTAAACAGAGGCAAACAGTGTTAAACAGAGGCAAACAGTGTTAAACAGATGCAAACAGAGGCAAACAGTGTTAAACAAAGGCAAACAGTGTTACACAGAGGCAAAGAGTTTTAAACAGAGGCAAACAGTGATAATCAGACTTAAACAGAGGGAAATAGAGTTAAACAGACTTAAACAGAGGTAAACAGAGTAAAGCAGTGTTAAACAGAGGCAAACAGTGTTAAGCAGAGGCAAACAGTGTTAAACAGAGGCAAACAGTGTTAAACAGAGGCAAACAGTGTTAAACAGAGGCGAACAGTGTTAAACAGAGGCAAACAGTGTTAAACAGAGGCAAACAGACTTAAACAGAGGCAAACAGAGTTAAACAGAGGCAAAACGAGTTAAACAGACTTAAACAGAGGATAACACAGTTGACAGAGGCAAACAGACTTAAACAGAGGCAAACTGACTTAAACAGAGGCAAACAGTGTTAAGCAGAGGCAAACAGTGTTAAACAGAGGCAAACAGTGTTAAACAGAGGCAAACAGAGCTAAACAGAGGCAAAAAGAAGTAAACAGAGGCAAACAGAGGTAAACAGTGTTAAACAGAGGCAAGCAGTCTTAAACAGAGGCAAACAGTGTTAAACAGAGGCAAACAGAGGCAAACAGAGGCAAACAAAGGCAAACAGAGGCAAACAGAGGCAAACAGAGACAAGCAGAGGCATACAGAGGCAAACAGAGTGAAACAGAGGCAGACAGACTGAAACAGAGGTTAAGCAGTGTTAAGCAGAGGCAAACAGGGTTAGAAAGAGGCAAACAGGGTTAAACAGAGGCAAACAAGGTTAAACAGAGGCAAACAGTGTTAGACAGAGGCAAACAGTGTTAAACAGAGGCAAACAGAGCTAAACAGAGGCAAACAATGTTAAACAGAGGCAAACAGTGTTAAGCAGAGGCAAACAGTGTTAAGCAGAGGCAAACAGTGTTAAACAGAGGCAAACAGTGTTAAACAGAGGCAAACAGTGTTAAACAGAGGCAAACAGTGTTAAACAGAGGCAAACAGTGTTAGACAGAGGCAAACAGTGTTAAACAGAGGCAAACAGAGCTAAACAGAGGCAAACAATGTTAAACAGAGGCAAACAGTGTTAAGCAGAGGCAAACAGTGTTAAGCAGAGGCAAACAGTGTTAAACAGAGGCAAACAGTGTTAAACAGAGGCAAACAGTGTTAAACAGAGGCAAACAGTGTTAAACAGAGGCAAACAGAGTTAAACAGAGGCAAACAATGTTAAACAGAGGCAAACAGAGGCAAACAGGGTTAAACAGAGGCACGCAGAGGCAGGCAGAGGCAAACAGATGCAAACAGACTTAAACAGATGCAAACAGACTTAAACAGAGGCAAACAGACTTAAACAGAAGCAAACAGAGGCAAAATGACTTAAACAGAGGCAAACAGTGTTAAGCAGAGGCAAACAGTGTTAAACAGAGGCAAACAGTGTTAAACAGAGGCAAACAGAGCTAAACAGAGGCAAAAAGAAGTAAACAGAGGCAAACAGAGGTAAACAGTGTTAAACAGACGCAAACAGAGTTACACAGACTTAAACAGAGGCAAACAGATTTAAACAGACTTAAACAGAGGCAAACAGAGTTAAGCAGTGTTAAACAGAGGCAAACAGTATTAAGCAGAGGCAAACAGTGTTAAGCAGAGGTTAACAGTGTTAAACAGAGGCAAACAGTGTTAAACAGAGGCAAACAGTGTTAAACAGAGGCAAACAGAGGCAAACAGTGTTAAACAGAGGCAAACAGTGTTAGACAGAGGCAAACAGTGTTAAACAGAGGCAAACAGTGTTAAACAGAGGCAAACAGGTTTAAACAGAGGCAAACACGTTTTAGCAGAGGCAAACAGAGGCAAACAGTGTTAAACAGAGGCAAACAAGGTTAAACAGAGGCAAGCGGAGTGAAAAAGAGGCAGAGTGAAACAGAGGCAAACAGAGTGAAACAGAGGCGAACAGACTTAAACAGAGGCAAACAGACTTAAACAGAGGCAAACAGAGGCAAGCTGAGTTAAACAGACTTAAACAGAGGCAAACAGAGTAAAACAGACTTAAACAGAGGCAAACAGAGTTAAACAGATGCAAACAGACAAACAGAGGCAAACAGACTTAAACAGAGGCAAACTGAGGCAAATAGAGTTAAACAGACTTAAACAGAGGCAAACAGAGTTAAACAGACTTAAGCAGAGGCAAACAGAATTTAACAGACTTAAACAGAGTTAAACAGACTTAAAGAGAGGCAAACAGACTTAAACAGAGGCAAACAGATTTAAACAGACTTAAACAGAGGCAAACAGAGTTAAACAGTATTAAACAGAGGCAAACAGAGGCAAACAGACTTAAACAGAGGCAAACAGACTTGCACAGACTTAAACAGAGGCAAACAGATTTAAGCAGACTTAAACAGAGGCAGAGTTAAGCAGTGTTAAACAGAGGCAAACAGTATTAAGCAGAGGCAAACAGTGTTAAGCAGAGGCAAACAGTGTTAAACAGAGGCAAACAGTGTTAAACAGAGGCAAACAGTGTTAAACAGAGGCAAACAGTGTTAAACAGAGGCAAACAGGTTTAAACAGAGGCAAACACGTTTTCGCAGAGGCAAACAGAGGCAAACAGCGTTAAACAGAGGCAAGCAGAGGCAGGCAGAGGCAAACAGAGACAAGAAGAGGCAAACAGAGGCAGACAGAGGCAAACAGACGCAAACAGACTTAAACAAAGTGAAACAGAGGCAATCAGAGTTAAACTGATTGAAATGGAGCTAAACAAAGGAACACGAGGTAAACAGAGTTAAACAGAGTTAAAAAGTGTTAAACAGAGGCAAACAGTGTTAAGCAGAGGCAAACAGTGTTAAACAGAGGCAAACAACGTTAAACAGAGGCAAACAGGGTTAAACAGAGGCAAACAGAGGCAAACAGGTTTAAACAGAGGCAAGCAGAGGCAGGCAGAGGTAAACAGAGGCAGACAGACTTAAACGGATGCAAACAGAATTAAACAGAGGCAAGCAGACTTAAACAGAAGCAAACTGAGGCAAAAAGACTTAAACAGAGGGAAACAGAGTTAAACAGACTTAAACAGAGGCAAACTGACTTAAACAGAGGCAAACAGTGTTAAGCAGAGGCAAACAGTGTTTAACAGAGGCAAACAGTGTTAAACAGAGGCAAACAGTGTTAAACAGAGGCAAACAGTGTTAAACAGAGGCAAACAGGTTTAAACAGAGGCAAACAGAGGTAAACAGTGTTAAACAGAGGCAAACAGTGTTAAACAGAGGCAAACAGTGTTAAACAGATGCAAACAGAGGCAAACAGTGTTAAACAAAGGCAAACAGTGTTACACAGAGGCAAAGAGTTTTAAACAGAGGCAAACAGTGATAATCAGACTTAAACAGAGGCAAATAGAGTTAAACAGACTTAAACAGAGGTAAACAGAGTAAAGCAGTGTTAACCAGAGGCAAACAGTGTTAAGCAGAGGCAAACAGTGTTAAACAGAGGCAAACAGTGTTAAACAGAGGCAAACAGTGTTAAACAGAGGCAAACAGTGTTAAACAGAGGCGAACAGTGTTAAACAGAGGCAAACAGTGTTAAACAGAGGCAAACAGACTTAAACAGAGGCAATCAGAGTTAAACAGAGGCAAAACGAGTTAAACAGACTTAAACAGAGGATAACACAGTTGACAGAGGCAAACAGACTTAAACAGACGCAAACTGACTTAAACAGAGGCAAACAGTGTTAAGCAGAGGCAAACAGTGTTAAACAGAGGCAAACAGTGTTAAACAGAGGCAAACAGAGCTAAACAGAGGCAAAAAGAAGTAAACAGAGGCAAACAGTGGTAAACAGTGTTAAACAGAGGCAAACAGTCTTAAACAGAGGCAAACAGTGTTAAACAGAGGCAAACAGAGGCAAACAGATGCAAACAAAGGCAAACAGAGGCAAACAGAGGCAAACAGAGGCAAGCAGAGGCATACAGAGGCAAACAGAGTGAAAAAGAGGCAGACAGACTGAAACAGAGGTTAAGCAGTGTTAAGCAGAGGCAAACAGGGTTAGACAGAGGCAAACAGGGTTAAACAGAGGCAAACAGGGTTAAACAGAGGCAAACGGAGTGAAACAGAGGCAGAGTGAAACAAAGGCAAACATAGTGAAACAGAGGCGAACAGACTTAAACAGAGGCAAACAGACTTAAACAGAGGCAAACAGAGGCAAGCTGAGTTAAACAGACTTAAACAGAGGCAAACAGAGTAAAACAGACTTAAACAGAGGCAAACAGACTTAAACAGATGCAAACAGACTTAAACAGAGGCAGACAGACTTAAACAGAGGCAAACTGAGGCAAATAGAGTTAAACAGACTTAAACAGAGGCAAACAGAGTTAAACAGACCTAAACAGAGGCAAACAGACTGAAACAGACTTAAACAGAGTTAAACAGACTTAAAGAGAGGCAAACAGACTTAAACAGAGGCAAACAGATTTAAACAGACTTAAACAGAGGCAAACAGAGTTAAACAGTATTAAACAGAGGCAAACAGAGGCAAACAGACTTAAACAGAGGCAAACAGACTTACTCAGACTTAAACAGAGGCAAACAGATTTAAACAGACTTAAACAGAGGCAAACAGAGTTAAGCAGTGTTAAACAGAGGCAAACAGTATTAAGCAGAGGCAAACAGTGTTAAGCAGAGGCAAACAGTGTTAAACAGGGGCAAACAGTGTTAACAGAGGCAAACAGTGTTAAACAGAGGCAAACAGAGGCAAACAGTGTTAAACAGAGGCAAACAGTGTTAAACAGAGGCAAACAGTGTTAAACAGAGGCAAACAGGTTTAAACAGAGGCAAACACGTTTTAGCAGAGGCAAACAGGGTTAAACAGAGGCAAGCAGAGGCAGGCAGAGGCAAACAGAGGCAAGAAGAGGCAAACAGAGGCAGACAGAGGCAAACAGACGCAAACAGACTTAAGCAAAGTGAAACAGAGGCAATCAGAGTTAACCTGATTGAAATGGAGCTAAACAAAGGAAAACGAGGTAAACAGAGTTAAACAGAGTTAAAAGTGTTAAACAGAGGCAAACAGTGTTAAGCAGAGGCAAGCAGTTTTAAACAGAGGCAAACAACGTTAAACAGAGGCAAACAGGGTTAAACAGAGGCAAACAGAGGCAAACAGGTTTTAAACAGAGGCAAGCAGAGGCAGGCAGAGGTAAACAGAGGCAGACAGACTTAAACAGATGCAAACAGACTTAAACAGAGGCAAGCAGACTTAAACAGAAGCAAACTGAGGCAAAAAGACTTAAACAGAGGGAAACAGAGTTTAAACAGACTTAAACAGAGGCAAACTGACTTAAACAGAGGCAAACAGTGTTAAGCAGAGGCAAACAGTGTTTAACAGAGGCAGACAGTGTTAAACAGAGGCAAACAGTGTTAAACAGAGGCAAACAGTGTTAAACAGAGGCAAACAGGTTTAAACAAAGGCAAACAGAGGTAAACAGTGTTAAACAGAGGCAAACAGTGTTAAACAGAGGCAAACAGTGTTAAACAGATGCAAACAGAGGCAAACAGTGTTAAACAAAGGCAAACAGTGTTACACAGAGGCAAAGAGTTTTAAACAGAGGCAAACAGTGATAATCAGACTTAAACAGAGGGAAATAGAGTTAAACAGACTTAAACAGAGGTAAACAGAGTAAAGCAGTGTTAAACAGAGGCAAACAGTGTTAAGAAGAGGCAAACACTGTTAAACAGAGGCAAACAGTGTTAAACAGAGGCAAACAGTGTTAAACAGAGGCGAACAGTGTTAAACAGAGGCAAACAGTGTTAAACAGAGGCAAACAGACTTAAACAGAGGCAAACAGAGTTAAACAGAGGCAAAACGAGTTAAACAGACTTAAACAGAGGATAACACAGTTGACAGAGGCAAACAGACTTAAACAGAGGCAAACTGACTTAAACAGAGGCAAACAGTGTTAAGCAGAGGCAAACAGTGTTAAACAGAGGCAAACAGTGTTAAACAGAGGCAAACAGAGCTAAACAGAGGCAAAAAGAAGTAAACAGAGGCAAACAGAGGTAAACAGTGTTAAACAGAGGCAAGCAGTCTTAAACAGAGGCAAACAGTGTTAAACAGAGGCAAACAGAGGCAAACAGAGGCAAACAAAGGCAAACAGAGGCAAACAGAGGCAAACAGAGACAAGCAGAGGCATACAGAGGCAAACAGAGTGAAACAGAGGCAGACAGACTGAAACAGAGGTTAAGCAGTGTTAAGCAGAGGCAAACAGGGTTAGAAAGAGGCAAACAGGGTTAAACAGAGGCAAACAGGGTTAAACAGAGGCAAACGGAGTGAAACAGAGGCAGAGTGAAACAAAGGCAAACAGAGTGAAACAGAGGCGAACAGACTTAAACAGAGGCAAACTGACTTAAACAGAGGCAAACAGAGGCAAGCTGAGTTAAACAGACTTAGACAGAGGCAAACAGAGTAAAACAGACTTAAACAGAGGCAAACAGACTTAAACAGATGCAAACAGACTTAAACAGAGGCAAACAGACTTAAACAGAGGCAAACTGAGGCAAATAGAGTTAAACAGACTTAAACAGAGGCAAACAGAGTTAAACAGACTTAAACAGAGGAAAACAGACTTAAACAGACTTAAACAGAGTTAAACAGACTTAAAGAGAGGCAAACAGACTTAAACAGAGGCAAACAGATTTAAACAGACTTAAACAGAGGCAAACAGAGTTAAACAGTATTAAACAGAGGCAAACAGAGGCAAACAGACTTAAACAGAGGCACACAGACTTACACAGACTTAAACAGAGGCAAACAGATTTAAACAGACTTAAACAGAGGCAAACAGAGTTAAGCAGTGTTAAACAGAGGCAAACAGTATTGAGCAGAGGCAAACAGTGTTAAGCAGAGGCAAACAGTGTTAAACAGGGGCAAACAGTGTTAAACAGAGGCGAACAGTGTTAAACAGAGGCAAACAGAGGCAAACAGTGTTAAACAGAGGCAAACAGTGTTAAACAGAGGCAAACAGTGTTAAACAGAGGCAAACAGTGTTAAACAGAGGCAAACAGGTTTAAACAGAGGCAAACACGTTTTAGCAGAGGCAAACAGAGGCAAACAGGGTTAAACAGAGGCAAGCAGAGGCAGGCAGAGGCAAACAGAGACAAGAACAGGCAAACAGAGGCAGACAGAGGCAAACAGAGGCAAACAGACTTAAACAAAGTGAAACAGAGGCAATCAGAGTTAAACTGATTGAAATGGAGCTAAACAAAGGAAAACGAGGTAAACAGTGCTAAACAGAGTTAAAAAGTGTTAAACAGAGGCAAACAGAGTTAAGCAGAGGCAAACAGTGTTAAACAGAGGCAAACAACGTTAAGCAGAGGCAAACAGGGTTAAACAGAGGCAAACAGAGGCAAACAGGTTTAAACAGAGGCAAGCAGAGGCAGGCAGAGGCAAACAGAGGCAGACACACTTAAACAGATGCAAACAGACTTAAACAGAGGCAAACAGAGTTAAACAGAGGCAAACAGAGTTAAACAGACTTAAACAGAGGAAAGCACAGTTGACAGAGGCAAACAGACTTAAACAGAGGCAAACTGACTTAAACAGAGGCAAACAGTGTTAATCAGAGGCAAACAGTGTTAAGCAGAGGCAAACAGTGTCAAACAGAGGCAAACAGAGCTAAACAGAGGCAGAAAGAGGTAAACAGAGGCAAACTGAGGTAAACAGTGCTAAACAGAGGCAAACATGCTTAAACAGAGGCAAACAGTGTTAAACAGAGGCAAACAGAGGCAAACAGAGGCAAGCAATTGGCAAACAGAGGCAAACAGAGGCAAACAGAGACAAGCAGAGGCATACAGAGGCAAACAGAGTGAAACAGAGGCAGACAGACTGAAACAGAGGTTAAGCAGTGTTAAGCAGAGGCAAACAGGGTTAGACAGAGGCAAACAGGGTTAAACAGAGGCAAACAGGGTTAAACAGAGGCAAACGGAGTGAAACAGAGGCAGAGCGAAACAAAGGCAAACAGAGTGAAACAGAGGCGAACAGACTTAAACAGAGGCAAACAGACTTAAAGAGAGGCAAACAGAGGCAAGCTGAGTTAAACAGACTTAAACAGAGGCAAACAGAGTAAAACAGACTTAAACAGAGGCAAACAGACTTAAACAGATGCAAACAGACTTAAACAGAGGCAAACAGACTTAAACAGAGGCAAACTGAGGCAAATAGAGTTAAACAGATTTAAACAGAGGCAAACAGATTTAAGCAGTGTTAAACAGAGGCAAACAGTGTTAAGCAGAGGCAAACAGTGTTAAGCAGAGGCAAACAGTGTTAAATAGAGGCAAACAGTGTTAAACAGAGGCAAACAGTGTTAAACAGAGGCAAACAGAGGCAAACAGTGTTAAACAGAGGCAAACAGTTTTAAACAGAGGCAAACAGTGTTAAACAGAGGCAAACAGTGTTAAACAGAGGCAAACAGGTTTTAAACAGAGGCAAACACGTTTTAGCAGAGGCAAACAGAGGCAAACAGGGTTAAACAGAGACAAGCAGAGGCAGGCAGAGGCAAACAGAGACAAGAAGAGGCAAACAGAGGCAGACAGAGGCAAACAGAGGCAAACAGACTTAAACAAAGTGAAACAGAGGCAATCAGAGTTAAACTGATTGAAATGGAGCTAAACAAAGGAAAACGAGGTAAACAGTGTTAAACAGAGTTAAAAAGTGTTAAACAGAGGCAAACAGTGTTAAGCAGAGGCAAGCAGTGTTAAACAGAGGCAAACAGTGTTACACAGAGGCAAACAGTGTTAAACAGATGCAAACAGAGGCAAACAGTGTTAAACAGAGGCAAACAGTGTTAAACAGAGGCAAGCAGTGTTAAACAGAGGCAAACAGAGTTAAACAGAGGCAAACAGTGTTAAACAGAGGCAAAAAGAGTTAAGCAGAGGCAAACAGTGTTAAACAGAGGCAAACAACGGTAAGCAGAGGCAAACAGGGTTAAACAGAGGCAAACAGAGGCAAACAGGTTTAAACAGAGGCAAGCAGAGGCAGGCAGAGGCAAACAGAGGCAGACACACTTAAACAGATGCAAACAGACTTAAACAGAGGCAAACAGAGTTAAACAGAAGCAAACAGATTTAAACAGACTTAAACAGAGGAAAGCACAGTTGACAGAGGCAAACAG
>JANJGN010004359.1:0-34072 GCA_026770705.1 Isurus oxyrinchus | reverse complement strand
CCTCAGATACCCCCTACAGCACCCCTTCAGATACCCCTACAGCTCCCCCTCAGATACCCCCCTACAGCTCCCCCTCAGATACCCCTACAGCTCCCTCTCAGATACCCCCTACAGCTCCCTCTCAGATACCCCCTACAGCTCCCTCTCAAATACCGTCTCCAGCCCCCTCTCAGATACCCTCTCTCAGATACCCTCTCTAACCCTTTCTCAGATACCCTCTTCAGCACCCCCCCCCCCACCCCTCAGATACCCTCCCAGCCCCCTCTCCGATACCCAGTCTGGCTGGATGATGTTATCTGTGGTCAGCTAGTCACTGTGTCCAGGGAACGATGCCGGCCATCCTCTCTAAGTTTCTGTTCTTCACCCACAAGCTTCTCAGCGTGTTTGACTGTGTACAGCATCACATTGAAGGCCAGGCCCGTTTTCTGCTGGGTGTGCACACACACACTGACACACAGACACACGTACACACACACTCACACACTCATAAACAACAAACACACACACTCACACACACACACACACACACACACAGACTTATATACACACACACTGACACACAGACAGATTTATACACACACACTTATAAATACACAAACACATATTCACACTGACACATGGACCAGACTTATACACACACAGACCTATAGTCACACACTCATAAACACACACTCACACACAGACAGACATAAACACACACACTGACATGGCAACCAGACGCATACACAAATACTCATAAACGCACATACGCACTTACACACAAAAACTCTCTCTCAACACGCACACACACATACACCCACACCCACATACACACTGACACACTCACACACAAACTCTCACACCACACACTGACACACACAGGCAGACTTATACACACACACAAACTCTCTCTCAACACACACACACACACATACACACACACAGCGACATACCCAGGCAGGCTTATACACATGCACACACATACACACACAATGCTGACACACTCAGGCAGACTCACACTCATACACAAACTTTCACACAAAATCTCACACACACATACATATGCAGAGACACACACACACACAAAGAGACACACTCAGGCAGACTTTATACACACATGCACACACTCACATACATGCACACATGCTCTCACATACACATAAACACACACTCAGAAACACACACACTTAAACATACTCAAACACACATACAAACACACACACACTCTCTCACATACTGACATACTCAGGTAGGCTATACACACACACACACTGACACACTCAGACAGACTCACACTTACACTCACACACACATACATACATTCACACACACACTCATACACACACACTCATACCACACTTAGAATATTGTGAGCAATTTTGGGCCCCGTATCTCAGGAAGGATGTTCTGGCCCTGGAGGAGGGTCCAGAGGAGGTTTCACGAGAACGATCCCAGGAATGAGAAGGCTTAACATATGAGGAACGTTTGAGAAACTTATCAGCCAGGATTGAATGGCAGAGTAGACTCCATGGGCCGAATGGCCTAATTTCCTGCTCCTATGTTTTATGGTCTTATAAACACAAACTGACACACTCAGGCAGACTTTTACACACACACATACACACAAACTGACACATTTAGGCAGACTTTTATACACACACAAACACAAACTGACACACTCAGGCAGACTTTTACACACACACATACACACGTGCGCACACACACGTGCACACACACACACACACTGACACAAACTCACACACACACACACACTCTCACACGCACATACACACACACACAGACTCTCTCTCACACACACACACATGCACATACACACAAAACACACACACAGACACACTCAGGCAGACTCATGCACACACACACATCCTGAGAGAACTCACACTTTACACTCACACACAAACTCACACGCACATACACACACACAGACACTCTCTCTCACACACACACACACACACACACACACACACACACACACATATACGCACATACACACAGAACACACACACACACATATGCACATACACACAGAACACACACACACACACACACACTCAGGCAGACTTATGCGCACACACACACACACATAGACAATCTCACACACACACATATTGCACACACACACACAGAAACACACACACACACACACACACTCAGGCAGACTTATGCACACACACACACACACACACACACACACAGAAACTCTCTCTCACACACAGACACTCTCACACACACACATACGCACATACACACAAAACGCACACACAGCCACACTCAGGCAGACGTATGCACACACAGACCACACACTGACAGCTCTCCTCTAACCTCCCCCTGTATTTCACCGATTGGACAAGAACAGACTGAAAGTGAGTCACACGCAGTTGCCCCCCTCCTCCAGCTAGAAGTTACCCAACGCTCCGATATTCATGGAGATTTTCTTAAAACCCTCTCCCGCCCGCAGTAGCCCCACCTGGTTGAACAGCCCTTCCACCACCACCCCAATCCAACAGCTCCAAAGGAACCCTTCCGAGTTTATTTCATGGCCCCTGTTGACCGTGTCCGGGGAAACGCAGGGACTGTCCGGAGGACATGGCAGCAGCACGTCCTGTAGCCAGGCAGAATAATTATCTCATCTTCTTTCTCCCCCAACCCTACCCCCACCCTACCCCACCCCCTCCCCACCCCCCCAACCAACCCCCGCCCCACCTCCCCCCCTCCCCTGCCCACAGGGCTCAAACGGATTGAGGAACGGAGCCTTAGGACGCAGGCCGGTCAGTCCACAGACAGTGAGTACACAAGGTGGTCGGGCGGAGAGAGGGGGAGACGGGGGTGGATGGGGACAGGGTCGGTCACTGCTGGACACTCCGAGGGGAAGAAATCAGGAGCCGGACTCATGAGGAACTGGGCACCATGCAGGGGCGAGACTGGGCTCATGCCCTGGGGGAGCGGGGATTCGAGACCTGGGGCCTGGGACATAAACACAAGGACAAAGCAGAGGCGACCGTGAGCCACCGGGGGATGCTGGGGCCCCTGGAGGGCCGAGGTGGACAGTCACTTACCCCTGGTGACCCTGCCCCTTCCCCTGGTGTCCCTGCCCCTTCCCCTGGTGTCCCCTGCCCTTCCCCTGGTGTCCCTGCCCCATGGGCCCTTCCCCTGGTGTCCCTGCCCCTTCCCCTGGTGTCCTCTGCCCCTTCCCCCTGGTGTCCCTGCCCCTTCCCCCTGTGGTGTCCCTGCCCCGTGGGCCCTAACCCTGGTTGTCCCTGCCCCATCCCCTGGTGTCCCTGCCCCTTCCCCTGGTGTCCCTGCCCCTTCCCCTGGTGTCCCCTGCCCCGTGGGCCCTTCCCCTGGGTGTCCCTGCCCCATCCCCTGGGTGGTCCCTGCCCCTTCCCCTGGTGTCCCTGCCCCATCCCCTGGTGTCCCTGCCCCTTCCCCTGGTGTCCCTGCCCCTTCCCCTGGTGTCCCTGCCCCGTGGGCCCTTCCCCTGGTGTCCCTGCCCCTTCCCCTGGTGTCCCCTGCCCCTTCCCCTGGTGGTCCCCTGCCCCTTCCCCTGGTATCCCCTGCCCCTTCCCCTGGTGTCCCTGCCCCGTGGGCCCTTCCCCTGGTGTCCCCTGCCCCTTCCCCTGGTGTCCCTGCCCCTTCCCCTGGTGTCCCTGCCCCTTCCCCTGGTGTCCCTGCCCCGTGGGCCCTTCCCCCTGGTGTCCCTGCCCCTTCCCCTGGTGTCCCTGCCCCTTCCCCTGGTGTCCCTGTCCCGTGGGCCCTTCCCCTGGTGTCCCTGCCCCTTCCCCTGGTGTCCCTGCCCCTTCCCCTGGGTGTCCCTGCACCGTGGGGCCCTTCCCCTGGTGTCCCTGCACCGTGGGCCCTTCCCCTGGTGTCCCTGCCCCTCCCCCCTCGGGGGTCCCTGTACAATGGGATTTTATTAGGGTCTCTCACACCCTCTCCCCTGTCTGGCTTCTCTTGCAGGTTCTTGACAAGGAGCTGTGCAAAGTGAGTCAGGAGCAGGCAGTCAATGTCCTCCGGCCCCTCCAGAGACCCCCTTGTTATTCAAGTGCTGCGCAGGAGTCCGAGAGGCAAAATTGCAACATCAATCCAGGACCTGCAGCTCGTCGACAATGGCACACAAACCGACATCACCTTCGAACACATCATGGCCCTAAGTAAGGTGCGGCCACCCTCGCCCCCTGTAGTACAGCTGGAACCCTACGCCCTGTCTGATCTGTGAGTATCAGTGATGGTCACACAAACATCGAATACACAGGAACTGTGTACAGTGATCCTTACCCTGAATAAACAGAGACTGTGTACAGTGATCCTTACCCTGGATAAACAGAGACTGTGTACAGTGATCCTTACCCTGGATAAACAGAGACTGTGTACAGTGATCCTTACCCTGAATAAACAGAGACTGTGTACAGTGATCCTTACCCTGAATAAACAGAGACTGTGTACAGTGATCCTTACCCTGAATAAATAGAGACTGTGTACAGCGATCCTTACCCTGCTGAATAAACAGAGACTGTGTACAGTGATCCTTACCCTGCTGAATAAACAGAGACTGCGTACAGTGATCCTTACCTGCTGAATAAACAGAGACTGTGTACAGTGATCCTTACCCTGAATAAACAGAGACTGTGTACAGTGATCCTTACCCTGGATAAACAGAGACTGTGTACAATGATCCTTACCCTGAATAAACAGAGACTGTGTACAGTGATCCTTACCCCGAATAAACAGAGACTGTGTACAGTAATCCTTACGCTGCTGAATAAACAGAGACTGTGTACAGTGATCCTTACCCTGAATAAACAGAGACTGTGTACAGTGATCCTTACCCCCGAATAAACAGAGACTGTGTACAGTGATCCTTACCCTGAATAAACAGAGACTGTGTACAGTGATCCTTACGCTGAATAAACAGAGACTGTGTACAGTGATTCTTAGCCTGCTGAAAAAACAGAGCCTGTGTACAGTGATCCTTACCCTGAATAAACAGAGACTGTGTACAGTGATCCTTACCCCTGAATAAACAGACTGTGTACAGTGATCCTTACCCTGAATAAACAGATTGTGTACAGTGATCCTTACTCTGAATAAACAGAGACTGTGTACAGTGATCCTTACCCTGCTGAATAAACAGAGGACTGTGTACAGTGATCCTTACCCTGAATAAACAGAGACCGGTGTACAGTGATCCTTACCCTGCTGAGTAAACAGAGACTGTGTACAGTGATCCTTACCCTGCTGAATAAACAGAGACTGTGTAAAGTGATCCTTACCCTGCTGAATAAACAGAGACTGTGTACAGTGATCCTTACCCTGAACAAACAGAGACTGTGTACAGTGATCCGTACCCTGAATAAACAGAGACTGTGTACAGTGATCCTTACCCTGAATAAACAGAGACCGTGTACAGTGATCCTTACCCTGCTGAATAAACAGAGACTGTGTAAAGTGATCCTTACGCTGCTGAATAAACAGAGACTGTGTACAGTGATCCTTTCCCTGAATAAACAGAGACTGTGTACAGTGATCCTTACCCCGAATAAACAGAGACTGTGTACAGTGATCCTTACCCTGAATAAACAGGGGACTGTGTACAGTGATTCTTAGCCTGCTGAAAAAACAGAGACTGTGTACAGTGATCCTTACCCTGAATAAACAGAGACTGTGTACAGTGATCCTTACCCTGAATAAACAGACTGTGTACAGTGATCCTTACCCTGAATAAACAGATTGTGTACAGTGATCCTTACTCTGAATAAAGAGAGACTGTGTACAGTGATCCTTACCCTAAATGAACAGTGACTGTGTACAGTGATCCTTACCTTGAATAAACAGAGACTGTGTACAGTGATCCTTACCCTACTGAATAAACAGAGACTGTGTACAGTGATCCTTACCCTGAATAAACAGAGACTGTGTACAGTGATCCTTACCCCGCTGAATAAACAGAGACTGTGTACAGTGATCCTTACCCTGAATAAACAGAGACCGTGTACAGTGATCCTTACCCTGCTGAGTAAACAGAGACTGTGTACAGTGATCCTTACCCCTGCTGAATAAACAGAGACTGTGTAAAGTGATCCTTACCCTGCTGAATAAACAGAGACTGTGTACAGTGATCCTTACCCTGAACAAACAGAGACTGTGTACAGTGATCCTTGCCCTGCTGAATAAACAGAGACTGTGTAGAGTGATCCTTACCCTGAATAAACAGACTATGTACAGTGATCCTTACCCTGAATAAACAGAGACTGTGTACAGTGATCCTTACCCTGAATAAACAGACTGTGTACAGTGATCCTTACCCTGAATAAACAGAGACTGTGTACAGTGATCCTTACCCTGAATAAACAGAGACTGTGTACAGTGATCCTTACCCTGAATAAACAGAGACTGTGTACAGTGATCCTTACCCTGAATAAACAGAGACTGTGTACAGTGATCCTTACCCTGAATAAACAGAGACTGTGTACAGTGATCCTTACCCTGAATAAACAGAGACTGTGTACAGTGATCCTTACCCTGAATAAACAGGCACTGTGTACAGTGATCCTTGCCCTGCTGAATAAACAGAGACTGTGTAGAGTGATCCTTACCCTGAATAAACAGACTATGTACAGTGATCCTTACCCTGAATAAACAGAGACTGTGTAGAGTGATCCTTACCCTGAATAAACAGACTATGTACAGTGATCCTTACCCTGAATAAACAGAGACTGCGTACTGTGATCCTTACCCTGAATAAACAGACTATGTACAGTGATCCTTACCCTGAATAAACAGAGACTGCGTACTGTGATCCTTACCCTGAATAAACAGACTATGTACAGTGATCCTTACCCCTGAATAAACAGAGACTGTGTACAGTGATCCTTACCCTGAATAAACAGAGACTGCGTACTGTGATCCTTACCCTGAATAAACAGAGACTGTGTACAGTGATCCTTACCCTGAATAAACAGAGACTGTGTACAGTGATCCTTACCCTGAATAAACAGAGACTGTTGTACAGTGATCCTTACCCTGAATAAACAGAGACTGTGTACAGTGATCCTTACCCTGCTGAATAAACAGAGACTGTGTACAGTGATCCTTACCCTGAATAAACAGAGACTGTGTACAGTGATCCTTACCCTAAATAAACAGAGACTGTGTACAGTGATCCTTACCCCTGAATAAACAGAGACTGTGTACAGTGATCCTTAACCCTGAATAAACAGAGACTGTGTACAGTGATCCTTACCCTGAATAAACAGAGACTGTGTACAGTGATCCTTACCCTGAATAAACAGAGACTGCGTACTGTGATCCTTACCCTGAATAAACAGAGACTGTGTACAGTGATCCTTACCCTGAATAAACAGATACTGTGTACAGTGATCCTTACCCTGAATAAACAGAGGACTGTGTACAGTGATCCTTACCCTGAATAAACAGAGACTGTGTACAGTGATCCTTACCCTGCTGAATAAACAGAGACTGTGTACAGTGATCCTTACCCCTGAATAAACAGAGACTGTGTACAGTGATCCTTACCCTGAATAAACAGAGACTGTGTACAGTGATCCTTACCCTGAATAAACAGAGACTGTGTACAGTGATCCTTACCCTGAATAAACAGAGACTGTGTACAGTGATCCTTACCCTGAATAAACAGAGACTGCGTACTGTGATCCTTACCCTGAATAAACAGAGACTGTGTACAGTGATCCTTACCCTGAATAAACAGAGACTGCGTACTGTGATCCTTACCCCTGAATAAACAGAGACTGTGTACAGTGATCCTTACCCTGAATAAACAGATACTGTGTACAGTGATCCTTACCCTGAATAAACAGAGACTGTGTACAGTGATCCTTACCCTGCTGAATAAACAGAGACTGTGTACAGTGATCCTTACCCTGAATAAACAGAGACTGTGTACAGTGATCCTTACCCTGAATAAACAGAGACTGCGTACTGTGATCCTTACCCTGAATAAACAGAGACTGTGTACAGTGATCCTTACCCTGAATAAAGAGACTGTGTACAGTGATCCTTACCCTGAATAAACAGAGGACTGTGTACAGTGATCCTTACCCTGAATAAACAGAGACTGTGTACTGTGATCCTTACCCTGAATAAACAGAGACTGTGTACAGTGATCCCTTGCCCAATCCCACTCCCGGGTTTCCAACTCCTCTCTCCCGCTCCCTGCCGGCTTCTGGGATTAGCCTGGCCCTGTTTTAGTGACACGTTCTCTCTCTTTCCCGCAGCCCTCCCATTGGGAATGATTTTTACGACCCCAATGACTACCTGGACAGCGGTCACCATGAGGTCGATCGGTCCGAAGAGCTGGAGTACGAGGTGAGTGCCCTGTACCCTGGACAATAGCGGGGGCTTTAGACAGCACCTCTAAGCCGGCCTGACAGTCCTGAGGCAGCTCACCGACACCTAACAGCAGGCATATTCTTTTTGGGTTTTGAGGGCAGGGGTTTGGCTCCATACTGTCTGCACCCTTCCCGTTAGGAGGAGCAATGCTGTTCGAGCCATTGGCTGGGACGAGCGGTCAACTTGGCCGGACATATTAAGGACCAAATAGGTGACCGAGAGCTCACCAGCATCTTAAAGGAGGAGAGGTGGAGGGGTTTGGGGTTCGGGGTGGTGGGGGGGGGGTCATTCCAGAGCTCCGGGACCCTGGCGGCTGAAAGCACGGCCACCAATGGTGGAGCGATGGAGAAAGACGATGGTCAAGGGGGCAGAATCGGGGGGGGAGCGCAGAGATCTCGGAGGTTCCCAGGAGGTTAGAGCGGGGTAAGGGACACGTACTTTTCAGAGGTACTGCAGGAGGTGCTGGAGCACTTTGGACGTCCCGGGATGAAAGAGAGCGCTTATCGATATTCGAGGCCTTCTGTCAGGCTAAGTGTCTCTGCTGATGGGCGTTTTTTTTTTGTTCAGGAAGTGGAACTGTACAAACAGAGCCACCAGGAGAAGCTGGGACTGACTGTGTGTTACCGCACCGATGACGAAAACGACACTGGAATTTACGTGGGAGAGGTGAGCGGACTAGGCCGGAGTGACAAATGCAGTTGGGACAGAGGTGCTGGGCTGCTTCGGATAACATTCACCAGGAACCAATACATGGAGTTGGGCATCCTCTACAGGAATACCAGGGGAAGGGGCAGGGACACCAGGGGAAGGGGCAGGGACACCAGGGGAAGGGGCAGGGACACCAGGGGAAGGGGCAGGGACACCAGGGGAAGGGCCCACGGGGCAGGGACACCAGGGGAAGGGGCAGGGACACCAGGGGAAGGGCCCACGGTGCAGGGACACCAGGGGAAGGGGCAGGGACACCAGGGGAAGGGGCAGGGACACCAGGGGAAGGGGCAGGGACACCAGGGGAAGGGGCAGAGACACCAGGGGAAGGGGCAGGGAGACCAGGGAAGCGGCAGGGACACCAGGGGAAGGGGCAGGGACACCAGGGGAAGGGGCAGGGACACCAGGGAAGCAGCAGGGACACCAGGGGAAGGGGCAGGGACACCAGGGGAAGGGGCAGAGACACCAGGGGAAGGGGCAGGGACACCAGGGGAAGGGCCCACAGGGCAGGGACACCAGGGGAAGCGGCAGGGACACCAGGGGAAGGGCCCACGGGGCAGGGACACCAGGGGAAGGGGCAGGGACACCAGGGGAAGGGGCAGGGACACCAGGGGAAGGGCCCACGGGGCAGGGACACCAGGGGAAGGGGCAGGGACACCAGGGGAAGGGGCAGGGACACCAGGGGAAGGGCCCACGGGGCAGGGACACCAGGGGAAGGGGCAGGGACACCAGGGGAAGGGGCAGGGACACCAGGGGAAGGGGCAAGGTTGGGAGTGGGGATTGGGAGTTGGGGTTGGGTTTGGGGGTGGGGAACGCAGAACGAGGGGGCAGAGCCTTAAACTAAGCCAGGCCTTTCGGGGGGGGCGGGGGGGGGGGGGGCCGGGGATGGCGGGGGGTGTGGGTGGTGGGGTGGGGGGGGGATGTCAGGAAGCTCATCTTCACACAAAGGGGAGCAGGAATCTGGAACTCTCTCCTCCAGCCTCGACAGCTCGTGGGATGAATTAAGAATGTCAAAACTGAGCTTGGTAGATTTCTCAGTTAAGGATTTCGTATCTAATATGGGTCAGTGGAGTTAAGGCACAGATCAGCCATGATCTGATAGCAAGGCAGAACAAATTTGAGGGGCTGAATGGCCTCCTCCTGTTTCCGTGTAACAGACTCGAGAGGGGCTGAATGGCCTCCTCCTGTTCTTCTGTGACAGGCTCGAGGGGCTGAATGGCCTCCTCCTGTTCTTCTGTGACAGGCTCGAGGGGCTGAATGGCCTCCTCCTGTTCCTGTGTAACAGGCTCGAGAGGGGCTGAATGGCCTCCTCCTGTTCTTCTGTGACAGGCTCGAGAGGGGCTGAATGGCCTCCTCCTGTTCCTGTGTAACAGGCTGGAGAGGGGCTGAATGGCCTCCGTGCATCCCCCGCCATTCGCCCCACCCCCCCACCTCCCCAGCCAGGGGCCAGGGAAAGCAGGCGACCCCTCCCTCGCCAAGGCGGAGGGCTGAGCGTCCACCCCACCAGGTCCAAGCACCCCGGGGTGGGGGGGGGGGGGGGGGGGGGGGGGGGGGGGGGGGGGGCGGCCGAGACAGTGGGTGGGGGGGGGGAGGGGATGGTCAGCAGGCAAAGCCCCCAGTCAGAGGCACTGGGTGGGCCGAGGGTGGAGGAAGGCCTCTCCGGACACTCTCGAGGTGCCCTATCGGGGGGATAGTGGCACCGCAGACACCCTGAGCCCCTCTGGGCACACCAGCGTGAGGAACACCACCGCCCCCCCCCCACCCCTAGCATAGACGGGAGGGGGAAGGTTGGGGGTCTGGGCGGTGGGGATTGTGGGGGGCGAGTGGGGCTCTGCTCCAGTTTATACCCTCCCCACCACCCCCCCCCCAACGCCCCCTTTCACCAAGCATTGGGCAAGTTGGAAATGCGTCCGACACGTGGGGTAGAGACATCAATGAAAGGAGAGATGCCGGTTAATCAGGGCCACAACAAGAATCAAACCGAGGCCCGGGGGCTTGTTTCTCGTGGGATAAACACTCGGGTCGGGAGCTGATGCCTCACCCTGTCCCTGAGAGGGATAGGCAATGTGTAAACAATCACTCACTCACACACACACACTCACAGTCACACACACTCACACACACACACACACACACACACACACTCACAGTCACACACACACACACACACACACACACACACACACACACACACACACTCTCACACACACACACACACACACACACGCACACTCACACACACACACACACACACTCACACACACACACACACACACACACACACACACAGTCACACACATTCACACACACACACACACACACACTCACAGTCACACACACACACACTCACACATATTCACACACACACACATTCACATACACACACACTCACACACACACACTCACACACACACACTCACACACACACACTCACACACACACACACACACACACACACACACACACACTCACAGTCACATACACACACACTCACACACACACACACACACACTCTCACACACACACACGCACACTCATACACCCATACAAAGCAGAGGCCTCACATTAAACCTTGTTTCAGTCACACTTGGAGAACCCTCTGTCTGGTCACCGTATTAAAGTAAATAAGGAGAAACTGTTTCCAGTGGGGGGAGGGTCGGTAACCAGAGGGGGGGAGGGGGACACAGATTGAAGAGAATCGGTAAAAGATCCAGAGGGGGTGGGGGGGGGGGAGATGAGGAGAACGTGTCTGACACAGCGAGTTGTGGTGATCTGGAAGGCGCTGCCTGAAAGGGCGGCGGAAGCAGATTCAATAGGAACGTTCAAAAGGGGGGGGAATCGGAGATATACTCGAAGGGGAAAAATTCACAGGGTGTGTGGGGGTGGGGGTGGGGTGGGGGAGTGGGTTAATTTGATAGATCTTTCAAAGAGGCAGCACAGGCAGGATGGGCTGAATGGCCTCCCCTTGTGTTGTATCTGACTACGCTTATATGAAAGCTGTAAGGCAACGAGGTGCAATAAAGATTCACAAGGATGGTACCAGAGCTGAGACTTTACCCCCCCCCACTCAAAATCCTGCCTGACTATGAGCTTCTCGATTCAATCTCCCCCTTAACCTTCTCTGCTCGAAGGAGAGCCATCCCAGCTCCTCCAGCCTCTCCACATGAGCTGGTTCCCAACGTGATGCTGTCAGTTTAGGGAGATGATCCGCCCGTCCGCAGTGAACTGGTTTAACTGTAGTTATCGCTTCATACGCAGATTAACCCGAATGGGATCGCAGCGAGAGATGGCCGGATTCGAACAGGAGACCGGATCATTCAGGTAGGACAACGGGTACCTGCCCTGGCTGAGCTCAGACTCCCAGACCAACCTTTCACACCCTGAGCTGGTGTCTCAGCCAATCCACTCACCGCGCTCGTAGCGGGACCAACACTGAATCCGCGTGAACGGGATCCAACTCAAGATGAAAGCAAAACACTGCGAGTGCTGGAAACCTGAAACAAAGACAGAAAAGGCTGGAAAAACTCTCTCAGCATCTGCGGAGGGAGAGAAACAGGGTTAATGTTTTCGAGCCCTTATGACCCTCCCTCAGAGCTGAAGGGAAGTGGAAACGTGAGGAAATTAATACTGTTTGAGTGGGGGGTGGAGCTGGACAGAAAGCCAGCAATAGGTGGAGGCACAGGAGTAATTGACAAAGATGTCAGCGACAAAGGTGGTGTTAATGGCAGCGGTAAGGACTAGAGGTGGTGTTAATGGCGGCGGTAAGGACTAGAGGTGGTGTTAATGGCAGTGGTAAGGACTAGAGGAGGTGTTAATGGCGGCGGTAAGGACTAGAGGTGGTGTTAATGGCAGTGGTAAGGACTAGAGGAGGTGTTAATGGCAGCAGTAAGGACTAGAGGAGGTATTAATGGCAACAGTAAGGACTAGAGGAGGTGTTAATGGCAGTGGTAAGGACTAGAGGAGGTGTTAATGGCAACAGTAAGGACTAGAGGTGGTGTTAATGGCAGTGGTAAGGACTAGAGGAGGTGTTAATGGCAGCGGTAAGGACTAGAGGAGTTGTTAATGGCAGCGGTGAGGACTAGAGGTGGTGCTAATGGCAGCGGTAAGGACTAGAGGTGGTGTTAATGGCAGCGGTCAGGACTAAAGGAGGTGTTAATGGCAGTGGTAAGGACTAGAGAAGGTGTTAAGGGCAGTGGTATGGACTAGAGGTGGTGTTGATGGCAGCGGGTAAGGACTAGAGTTGGTGATAATGGCAGCGGTAAGGACTAGAGGTGGTGTTAATGGCAGTGGTAAGGACTAGAGGAGGTGTTAATGGCAGTGGTAAGGACTAGAGGTGGTGTTAATGGCAGCAGTAAGGACTAGAGGAGGTGTTAATGGCAGCGGTAAGGACTAGAGGAGTTGTTAATGGCAGTGGTAAGGACTAGAGGTGGTGCTAATGGCAGCGGTAAGGACTAGAGGTGGTGTTAATGGCAGCGGTAAGGACTAGAGGTGGTGTTAATGGCGGCGGTAAGGACTAGAGGTGGTGTTAATGGTAGCGGTCAGGACTAAAGGAGGTGTTAATGGCAGCGGTAAGGACTAGAGTTGGTGATAATGGCAGTGGTAAGGACTAGAGTAGGTGTTAATGGCAGAGGTAAGGAATAGAGGAGGTGTTAATGGCAGTGGTAAGGACTAGAGGAGATGTTAATGGCAGTGGTAAGGACTAGAGGAGGTGTTAATGGCAGCGGTAAGGACTAGAAGTGGTAATGATGGTAGCGGTAAGGACTAGAGGTGCTGTTACTGGCAGCGGTAAGGAATAGAGGAGGTGTTAATGGCAGCGGTAAGGACTAGAGGTGGTGTTAATGGCAGCGGTAAGGACTAGAGGTGGTGTTAATGGCAGCGGTAAGGACTAGAGGAGGTGTTAATGGCAGCGGTAAGGACTAGAGGCGGTGTTAATGGCAGCGGTAAGGACTAGAGGAGGTGTTAATGGCAGCGGTAAGGACTAGAGGTGGTGTTAATGGCAGCGGTAAGGACTAGAGGAGGTGTTAATGGCAGTGGTAAGGACTAGAGGTGTTAATGGCAGTGGTAAGGACAAAAGGAAGTGTTAATGGCAGCAGTAAGGAGTACTGGTGGTGTTAATGGCAGCGGGATGGACTAGAGGAGGTGTTAATGGCAGCGGTAAGGACAAGAGGTGGTGTTAATGGCAGTGGTAAGGACTAGAGATGGTGTTAATGGCAGCGGTAAGGACTAGAGGTGGTGTTAATGGCAGTGGTAAGGACTAGAGGTGTTAATGGCAGTGGTAAGGACAAAAGGAAGTGTTAATGGCAGCAGTAAGGAGTACTGGTGGTGTTAATGGCAGCGGGATGGACTAGAGGAGGTGTTAATGGCAGCGGTAAGGACAAGAGGTGGTGTTAATGGCAGTGGTAAGGACTAGAGATGGTGTTAATGGCAGCGGTAAGGACTAGAGGTGGTGTTAATGGCAGTGGTAAGGACTAGAGGTGTTAATGGCAGTGGTAAGGACAAAAGGAAGTGTTAATGGCAGCAGTAAGGAGTACTGGTGGTGTTAATGGCAGCGGGATGGACTAGAGGAGGTGTTAATGGCAGCGGTAAGGACAAGAGGTGGTGTTAATGGCAGTGGTAAGGACTAGAGATGGTGTTAATGGCAGCGGTAAGGACTAGAGGAGGTGTTAATGGCAGCGATAAGGCATAGAGAAGGTGTTAATAGCAGCGGTAAGGACTAGAGGAGGTGTTAATGGCAGCGGTAAGGACTAGAGGTGGTGTTAATGGCAGTGGTAAGGACTAGAGGAGGTGTTAATGGCAGCGGTAAGGACTAGAGGTGGTGCTCGTGGCAGCGGTAAGGACTAGAGGAGGTGTTAATGGCAGCGGTAAGGACTAGAGGTGGTGTTAATGGCAGTGGTAAGGACTAGAGGAGGTGTTAATGGCAGTGGTAAGGACTAGAGGTGGTGCTCGTGGCAGCGGTAAGGACTAGAGGAGGTGTTAATGGCAGCGGTAACGACTAGAGGTGGTGTTAATGGCAGCGGTAAGGACTAGAGGAGGTGTTGATGGCAGCAGTATGGACTAGAGGTGGTGTTGATGGCAGCGGTAAGGACTAGAGGTGGTGTTAATGGCAGCGGTAAGGACTAGAGGTGGTGTTAATGGCAGCGGTAAGGACTAGAGGAGGTGTTAATGGCAGCGGTAAGGACTAGAGGTGGTGTTAATGGCAGCGGTAAGGACTAGAGGAGGTGTTAATGGCAGCGGTAAGGACTAGAGGTGGTGTTAATGGCAGCGGTAAGGACTAGAGGTGGTGTTAATGGCAGCGGTAAGGACTAGAGGAGGTGTTAATGGCAGCGGTAAGGACTAGAGGAGGTGTTAATGGCAGCGGTAAGGACTAGAGGAGGTATTAATGGCAGCGGTAAGGACTAGAGGCGGTGTTAATGGCAGCGGTAAGGACTAGAGGAGGTGTTAACAGCAGCGGTAAGGACTAGAGGAGGTATTAATGGCAGCGGTAACGACTAGAGGCGGTGTTAATGGCAGCGGTAAGGACTAGAGGAGGTGTTAATGGCAGCGGTAACGACTAGAGGTGGTGTTAATGGCAGCGGTAAGGACTAGAGGCGGTGTTAATGGCAGCGGTAAGGACTAGAGGCGGTGTTAATGGCAGCGGTAAGGACTAGAGGAGGTGTTAATGGCAGCGGTAAGGACTAGAGGAGGTATTGATAGCAGCATTAAGGTAAGGAAGGAGAATGTGATCGTAGCCGGACGAGGGTCAGCACTCCGCAGAAGAACAAAATGGAACAAGTGACAGATGGTCCTGGAGAGGGCGAGGTGGGTTGTGGGCAGGGGGCGGTGTGGGTTAGGGGAGGGTGTCGGGTGGGATGCGGGCACCAGGCAGTCGTGGGAAAGAAAGTATAGAAAATGGGGAATAATAAAGAGGATAAAACAATGAATAAATGAATAAAAATAAAAATAAAATACTAATAAGTGGATAAAAAATAAAAATGAGAAAAAAGGGGATAAAAGGGGTGAGAATAGAGGAGGGAGCTCACGACCTAAAGTTGTTGAACTCAATATTCAGTCCGGAAGGCTGTAAAGTGCCTAGTTGGAAGATGAGGTGCTGTTCCTCCAGTTTGCGTTGGGCTTCACTGGAACAATGCAACAAGCCAAGGACAGACATGTGGGCAAGAGAGCAGGGTGGAGTGTTAAAATGGCAAGCGACAGGGAGGTTTGGGTCATTCTTGCGGACAGACCGCAGGTGTTCTGCAAAGCGGCTCGCCCAGTTTACGTTTGGTCTCTCCCAAATTCAGAAATCTGGAGTGCAAAGGGACTTGGGAGTCCTAGTCCAGGATTCTCGTAAGGTTAACTTGCAAGTTGAGTCGGTAGTTAGGAAGGCAAATGCAATGTTGGCATTTATTTCGAGAGGACTAGAATATAAAAGCAGGGATGTGCTGCTGAGGCTTTATAAGGCTCTGGTCAGACCACATTTAGAATATTGTGAGCAATTTTGGGTCCCGTATCTCAGGAAGGATGTGCTGGCTCTGGAGAGGGTCCAGAGGAGGTTCACGAGAACGATCCCAGGAATGAAAGGCTTAACATATGAGGAATGTTTGAGGACTCTGGGTCTATACTCAATGGAGTTTAGAAGGATGAGGGGGGATCTGATTGAAACTTACCGAATACTGAAAGGCCTGGATAGAGCGGACGTGGGGAAGATGTTTCCATTAGTCGGAGAGACTAGGACCCGAGGGCACAGCCTCAGAGTAAAGGGAAGACCTTTTAGAACAGAGATGAGGAGAAACTTCTTTAGCCAGAGAGTGGTGAATCTATGGAATTCGTTGCCACAGAAGGCTGTGGAGGCCGGGTCGCTGAGTGTATTTAAGACTGAGATGGATAGGTTCTTGATTGGTAAGGGGTGTCAAAGGTTACGGGGAGAAGGCGGGAGAATGGGGTTGAGAAACTTATCAGCCATGATTGAATGGTGGAGCAGACTCGATGGGCCGAACGGCCTAATTTCTGCTCCTATGTCTTATGGTGTTATGTAGAGGAGACCGCAATGAGAGCAATTTCTATCCTTTCTTCCCCACCACTGCCCCTTCCCCTCAACCCAGCCCCAAAAGGGCCATCTGTAACTTGTTCCATGTTGTCTTTTCACACAATGCTCACCCTCGTTCTGCTATTAGCACATGCTGCTTTCTTACCTTAATGCCACTATTAGCCTTTATCACTAGCATTAACACTCCCCTTGCCTTGTGTCCCTGACATCCTGGTCAGTCTCTCCTTTGCCTCCACCTATCGCTGGCCTTCTATCCAGATTCACCTACTCCCCCCTCCACCTTAAATCAATTTCACCCATTTCCACTTCTCTTCAGCTCTGAAGAGGGAACGAATGGACTTGAAACGTTCGCTGTTTCTCTCTCTGCAGATGCTGCCAGACCTGCAGCATTTTTCCAGGACTTTCTGTCCTTGTTTCAGTATCTAACTCAGAGTGGGTCAGCAAGAGAGGTCATATCACAGGAGTTTTACTCTGTATCTAACCCCGTGCTGTACCTGTCCTGGGAGTGTTTGATGGGGACGGTGTAGAGGGAGATTTACTCTGTATCTAACCCCGTGCTGTACCTGTCCTGGGAGTGTTTGATGGGGACAGTGTAGAGGGAGCTTTACTCTGTATCTAACCCCGTGCTGTACCTGTCCTGGGAGTGTTTGATGGGGACGGTGTAGAGGGAGCTTTACTCTGTATCTAACCCCGTGCTGTACCTGTCCTGGGAGTGTTTGATGGGGACGGTGTAGAGGGAGTTTTACTCTGTATCTAACCCCGTGCTGTACCTGTCCTGGGAGTGTTTGATGGGGACGGTGTAGAGGGAGTTTTACTCTGTATCTAACCCCATGCTGTACCTGTCCTGGGAGTGTTGGATGGGGACGTTGTAGAGGGAGTTTTACTCTGTATCTAACCCCGTGCTGTACCTGTCCTGGGAGTGTTTGATGGGGACGGTGTAGAGGGAGCTTTACTCTGTATCTGACCCCATGCTGTACCTGTCCTGGGAGTGTTTGATGGGGACGGTGTAGAGGGAGCTTTACTCTGTATCTAACCCCGTGCTGTACCTGTCCTGGGAGTGTTTGATGGGGACAGTGTAGAGGGAGCTTTACTCTGTATCTAACCCCGTGCTGTACCTGTCCTGGGAGTGTTTGATGGGGATGGTGTAGAGGGAGTTTTACTCTGTATCTAACCCCGTGCTGTACCTGTCCTGGGAGTGTTTGATGGGGACGTTGTAGAGGGAGTTTTACTCTGTATCTAACCCCATGCTGTACCTGTCCTGGGAGTGTTTGATGGGGACGTTGTAGAGGGAGTTTTACTCTGTATCTAACCCCGTGCTGTTCCTGTCCTGGGAGTGTTTGATGGGGACGGTGTAGAGGGAGCTTTACTCTGTATCTAACCCCGTGCTGTACCTGTCCTGGGAGCGTTTGATGGGGACGGTATAGAGGGAGCTTTACTCTGTATCTAACCCCGTGCTGTACCTGTCCTGGGAGTGTTTGATGGGGACGTTGTAGAGGGAGTTTTACTCTGTATCTAACCCCGTGCTGTACCTGTCCTGGGAGTGTTTGATGGGGACGGTGTAGAGGGAGCTTTACTCTGTATCTAACCCCGTGCTATACCTGTCCGGGGAGCGTTTGATGGGGACGGTATAGAGGGAGCTTTACTCTGTATCTAACCCCGTGCTGTACCTGTCCTGGGAGTGTTTGATGGGGACAGTGTAGAGGGAGATTTACTCTGTATCTAACCCCGTGCTGTACCTGTCCTGGGAGTGTTTGATGGGGACGGTGTAGAGGGAGCTTTACTCTGTATCTAACCAGGTGCTGTACCTGTCCTGGCAATGTTTGATGGGGACAGTGTAGAGAGAGCTTTACTCTGTATCTAACCCCGTGCTGTACCTGTCCTGGGAGTGTTTGATGGGGACGGTGTAGAGGGAGTTTTACTCTCTATGTAACCCTGTGCTGTACCTGTTCTGGGAGTGTTTGATGGGGACAGTGTAGAGGGAGCTTTACTCTGTATCTAACCCCGTGCTGTACCTGTCCTGGGAGTATTTGATGGGGACAGTGTAGAGGGAGCTTTACTCTGTATCTAACCCCGTGCTGTACCTGTCCTGGGAGTGTTTGATGGGGACAGCGTAGAGGGAGCTTTACTCTGTATCTAACCCCGTGCTGTACCTGTCCTGGGAGTATTTGATGGGGACAGTGTAGAGGGAGCTTTACTCTGTATCTAACCCCGTGCTGTACCTGTCCTGGGAGTGTTTGATGGGGACGGTGTAGAGGGAGCTTTACTCTGTATCTAACCCCGTGCTGTACCTGTCCTGGGAGTGTTTGATGGGGACAGTGTAGAGGGAGCTTTACTCTGTATCTAATCCCGTGCTGTACCTGTCCTGGGAGTGTTTGATGGGCACAGTGTAGAGGGAGCTTTACTCTGTATCTAACCCCGTGCTGTACCTGTCCTGGGAGTGTTTGATGGGGACAGTGTAGAGGGAGCTTTACTCTGTATCTAACCCCGTGCTGTACCTGTCCTGGGAGTGTTTGATGGGGACGGTGTAGAGGGAGGTTTACTCTGTATCTAACCCCGTGCTGTACCTGTCCTGGGAGTGTTTGATGGGGACAGTGTAGAGGGAGCTTTACTCTGTATCTAACCCCGTGCTGTACCTGTCCTGGGAGTGTTTGATGGGGACAGTGTAGAGGGAGCTTTACTCTGTATCTAACCCCGTGCTGTACCTGTCCTGGGAATGTTTGATGGGGACGGTGTAGAGGGAGATTTACTCTGTATCTAACCCCGTGCTGTACCTGTCCTGCGAGTGTTTGATGGGGACAGTGTAGACAATCCCCCCATCTCCAGACTGACGTTAGTTATTGAGCAGAGATTGGAATTGGAACCCCTGACCTGATGTAACTGCGTGCTACAGTGGATAGAGGCCTGTTCTCTGCCCTCCTGATTACCGGTATGTCTGTCTCTCTCTTCCAGATAAATGGGGTGGAAGTTCAGAACAGGGAGGAGGCAGTAGCAATCCTCACGCGGGAGGATAGCACGAACGTTTCCTTATTATTGGCACGACCAGAGATGGAGGTAAGCGGGACTGATTCCAAATCAGAAAATTCACAGGTGAACACTGGGAGGAGCAGAGCACTGCAATATTCCACTGGTTAACACCGACCTCAGGCTGAAGGCGCTGGCGCCATTTGTAAGACACAATGTTGTTAGATTTCGGCCCTCGGCACAGGATTCCACAGGTTAATTCAAGGTCCATCTCTGGGGATGAAAACAATTCTTCACCTACCATTGCAACAACAGCAAGGCTATCATTACACCCCACTTCCCAAACTCTGTAACCCCCTCAGGTCCCAACACCCCTCCCTATCTCTGTAACCCCTACAGCCCTACAACCCTCCCTATCTCTGTAACCTCCTCCAGCCCCTACACCCCTCCCTATCTCTGTAACCTCCTCCAGTCGCTACAACTCTCCCTATCTCTGTAACCTCCTCCAGCCCCTACACCCCACTTCCCAAACTCTGTAACCCCCTCCAGCCCCTACACCCCTCCCTATATCTGTAACCTCCTCCAGTCCCTACACCCCTCCCTATCTCTGTAACCCCTACAGCCCCTACACACCTCCCTACCTCTCTAACCTCCCCCAGCCCCTACACCCCTCTCTATCTCTGTAAACTCCTCCAGCCCCTACACCCCTCCCTATCTCTGTAACCTCCTCCAGCCCCTACACACCTGCCTATCTCTGTAACCTCCCCCAGCCCCTACACCCCTCTCTATCTCTGTAACCTCCTCCAGCCCCTACACACCTCCCTATCTCTGTAACATCTTCCAGCCCCTACACCCCTCCCTATCTCTGTAACCTCCTCGAGCCCCAACACCCCTCCCTATCTCTGTAACCTCCTCCAGTCCCTACACCCCTCCCTATCTCTGTAACCCCTACAGCCCCTACACACCTCCCTATCTCTGTAACCTCCCCCAGCCCCTACACCCCTCCCTATCTCTGTAACCTCCTCCAGCCCCTACACCCCTCCCTATCTCTGTAACCTCCTCCAGCCCCTACACCCCACTTCCCAAACTCTGTAACCCCCTCCAGCCCCTACACCCCTCCCCCTATATCTGTAACCTCCTCCAGTCCCTACACCCCTCCCTATCTCTGTAACCCCTACAGCCCCTACACACCTCCCTACCTCTCTAACCTCCCCCAGCCCCTACACCCCTCTCTATCTCTGTAAACTCCTCCAGCCCCTACACCCCTCCCTATCTCTGTAACCTCCTCCAGCCCCTACACACCTCCCTATCTCTGTAACCTCCCCCAGCCCCTACACCCCTCTCTATCTCTGTAACCTCCTCCAGCCCCTACACACTTCCCTATCTCTGTAACATCTTCCAGCCCCTACACCCCTCCCTATCTCTGTAACCTCCTCGAGCCCCTACACCCCTCCCTATCTCTGTAACCTCCTCCAGTCCCTACACCCCTCCCTATCTCTGTAACCCCTACAGCCCCTACACACCTCCCTATCTCTGTAACCTCCCCCAGCCCCTACACCCCTCTCTATCTCTGTAACCTCCTCCAGCCCCTACACCCCTCCCTATCTCTGTAACATCCTCCAGCCCCTACACCCCTCCCTATCCCTGTAACCTCCTCCAGCCCCTATACCCTCCCTATCTCTGTAACCTCCTCCAGCCCCTTCACCCCTCCCTAACTCTGTAACCTCCTCCAGCCCCTACAACGCTCCCTATCTCTGTAACCTCCTCCAGCCCCTATACCCCTCCCTATCTCTGTAACCTCCTCCAGCCCCTACACCCCTCCCTATCTCTGTAACCTCCTCCAGCCCCTACACCCCTCCCTATCTCTGTAACCTCCTCCAGCCCCTACACCCCTCCCTATCTGTGTAACCTCCTCCAGCCCCTACACCCCTCCCTATCTCTGTAACCCCCTCCAATCCCTATAACCCTTCCTATCTCTGGAACCTCCTCCAGCCCCTACACCCCTCCCTATCCTTGTAACCTCCTCCAGCCCCTACAACCCTCCCTATCTCTGTAACCTCCAGCCCCTACAACCCTCCCTATCTCTGTAACCTCCTCCAGCCCCTACACCCATCCCTATCTCTGTAACCTCCTCCAGCCCCTACACCCCTCCCTATCTCTGTAACCTCCTCCAGCCCCTAAACCCCTCTCTATCCCTGTAACCTCCTCCAGCCCCTACACCCCTCCCTATCCCTGTAACCTCCTCCAGCTCCTACACCCCTCCCTATCCCTGTAGCCTCCTCCAGACCCTACAGCTCTCCCTATCTCTGTAACCTCCTCCAGCCCCTACACCCTTCCCTATCTCTGTAACCTCCTCCAGTCCCTACACCCCTCCCTATCTCTGTAACCTCCTCCAGCCCCTACACCCCTCCCTATCCCTGTAACCTCTTCCAGCCCCTACACCCCTCCCTATCCCTGTAACCTCCTCCAGCCCCTACAACTCTCCCTATCTCTGTAACCTCCTCCAGCCCCTACACCCCTCCCTATCTCTGTAACCTCCTCCAGCCCCTACACCCCTCCCTATCCCTGTAACCTCCTCCAGCCCCTACACCCCTCCCTATCCCTGTAACCCCCTCCAATCCCTATAACCCTTCCTATCTCAGTAACCTCCTCCAGCCCCTACACCCCTCCCTATCCCTGTAACCCCCTCCAATCCCTACAACCATCCCTATCTCTGTAAACTCCAGCCCCTACACCCCTCCCTATCTCTGTAACCTCCTCCAGCCCCTACAACCCTCCCTATCTCTGTAACCCCTACAGCCCCTACACACCTCCCTACCTCTCTAACCTCCCCCAGCCCCTACACCCCTCTCTATCTCTGTAAACTCCTCCAGCCCCTACACCCCTCCCTATCTCTGTAACCTCCTCCAGCCCCTACACACCTCCCTATCTCTGTAACCTCCCCCAGCCCCTACACCCCTCTCTATCTCTGTAACCTCCTCCAGCCCCTACACACTTCCCTATCTCTGTAACATCTTCCAGCCCCTACACCCCTCCCTATCTCTGTAACCTCCTCGAGCCCCTACACCCCTCCCTATCTCTGTAACCTCCTCCAGTCCCTACACCCCTCCCTATCTCTGTAACCCCTACAGCCCCTACACACCTCCCTATCTCTGTAACCTCCCCCAGCCCCTACACCCCTCTCTATCTCTGTAACCTCCTCCAGCCCCTACACCCCTCCCTATCTCTGTAACATCCTCCAGCCCCTACACCCCTCCCTATCCCTGTAACCTCCTCCAGCCCCTATACCCTCCCTATCTCTGTAACCTCCTCCAGCCCCTTCACCCCTCCCTAACTCTGTAACCTCCTCCAGCCCCTACAACGCTCCCTATCTCTGTAACCTCCTCCAGCCCCTATACCCCTCCCTATCTCTGTAACCTCCTCCAGCCCCTACACCCCTCCCTATCTCTGTAACCTCCTCCAGCCCCTACACCCCTCCCTATCTCTGTAACCTCCTCCAGCCCCTACACCCCTCCCTATCTGTGTAACCTCCTCCAGCCCCTACACCCCTCCCTATCTCTGTAACCCCCTCCAATCCCTATAACCCTTCCTATCTCTGGAACCTCCTCCAGCCCCTACACCCCTCCCTATCCTTGTAACCTCCTCCAGCCCCTACAACCCTCCCTATCTCTGTAACCTCCAGCCCCTACAACCCTCCCTATCTCTGTAACCTCCTCCAGCCCCTACACCCATCCCTATCTCTGTAACCTCCTCCAGCCCCTACACCCCTCCCTATCTCTGTAACCTCCTCCAGCCCCTAAACCCCTCTCTATCCCTGTAACCTCCTCCAGCCCCTACAACCCTCCCTATCCCTGTAACCTCCTCCAGCTCCTACACCCCTCCCTATCCCTGTAGCCTCCTCCAGACCCTACAGCTCTCCCTATCTCTGTAACCTCCTCCAGCCCCTACACCCTTCCCTATCTCTGTAACCTCCTCCAGTCCCTACACCCCTCCCTATCTCTGTAACCTCCTCCAGCCCCTACACCCCTCCCTATCCCTGTAACCTCTTCCAGCCCCTACACCCCTCCCTATCCCTGTAACCTCCTCCAGCCCCTACAACTCTCCCTATCTCTGTAACCTCCTCCAGCCCCTACACCCCTCCCTATCTCTGTAACCTCCTCCAGCCCCTACACCCCTCCCTATCCCTGTAACCTCCACCAGCCCCTACACCCCTCCCTATCCCTGTAACCCCCTCCAATCCCTATAACCCTTCCTATCTCAGTAACCTCCTCCAGCCCCTACACCCCTCCCTATCCCTGTAACCCCCTCCAATCCCTACAACCATCCCTATCTCTGTAAACTCCAGCCCCTACACCCCTCCCTATCTCTGTAACCTCCTCCAGCCCCTACAACCCTCCCTATCTCTGTAACCTCCTCCAGCCCCTACACCCCTCCCTATCGCTGTAACCTCCTTCCAGGTGGTAGAGTGTATTTTTTTATACATTCCCGAGATGTGGGTGTCGCTGGTCGGGCCCAGCATTTATTGCCCATCCCTAATTGCCCCTTGAGAAGGTGGGGGGGCGCTGAGCCGCCTTCTTGAGCCGCTGCAGTCCCCATGTCGTGTAGGTACTCCCACCGTGCTGTTAGGGAGGGAGTTCCAGGATTGTGTCCGTGTGGTGTAGGTACACCCACCGTGCTGTTAGGGAGGGAGTTCCAGGATTGTGTCGGTGTGGTGTAGGTACACCCACCGTGCTGTTAGGGAGGGAGTTCCAGGATTGTGTCCGTGTGGTGTAGGTACACCCACCATGCTGTTAGGGAGGGAGTTCCAGGATTGTGTCCGTGTGGTGTAGGTACACCCACCGTGCTGTTAGGGAGGGAGTTCCAGGATTGTGTCCGTGTGGTGTAGGTACACCCACCGTGCTGTTAGGGAGGGAGTTCCAGGATTGTGTCTGTGTGGTATAGGTACACCCACCGTGCTGTTAGGGAGGGAGTTCCAGGATTGTGTCCGTGTGGTGTAGGTACACCCACCGTGCTGTTAGGGAGGGAGTTCCAGGATTGTGTCTGTGTGGTGTAGGTACACCCACCGTGCTGTTAGGGAGGGAGTTCCAGGATTGTGTCCGTGTGGTGTAGGTACACCCACCGTGCTGTTAGGGAGGGTGTTCCAGGATTTGGACCCAGCGACAGTGAAGGAACGGCCGATATATTTCCAAGTCGGGATGGTGAGGGGCACGGAGGGGAACTTGCAGGTGGTGGGTGTTCCCCATGTGTCTGCTGCCCTTGTCCTTCTAGGTGGTAGAGGTTGTGGGTTTGGGCGGCGCTGTCGAAGGAGCCTTGGCGAGTTGCTGCAGTGCATCTTGTAGATGGTACACACACTGCTGCCCCTGTGCGTCGGTGGTGGAGGGAGTGAATGTTTGTGGATGGGGAGCTGATCAAGCGGGGCTGCTTTGTCCTGGACGGTGTCGAGCTTGAAGGGGGGTATGGTGGAACGGTGAGCAGAAACCCACACTGTCTGGTTGGGGTCTGGGTCTGCCCTTGATGATGTGCAAAGTCATCTTTGCTGAATCTGACTTCTCTGCTCCCACAGCTGGATGAAGGCTGGATGGAAGAGAGGAACGAGGCAATGGATATCCCCACTCGAGACGAGGGGAGAGGAGTTAACCGCACGGATTGGAAAAACCAACCCAGCGCAGCATGTAAGTGTCATCTGAGGGAGCACCGCGCTGTCGGAGGGTCAGCGCTGAGGGAGCCCCGCACTGTCGCAGGGTCAGTGCTGAGGGAGCGCCGCACTGTCGCAGGGTCAGTGCTGAGGGAGCGCCGCACTGTCGGAGGGTCAGCGCTGAGGGAGCCCCGCACTTTGGGAGGGTCAGTGCTGAGGGAGCGCCGCACTGTCGGAGGCTCAGTGCTGAGGGAGCCCCGCGCTGTCGGAGGGTCAGCGCTGAGGGAGTGCCGCACTGTCGCAGTGTCAGTGCTGAGGGAGCGCCGCACTGTCGCAGTGTCAGTGCTGAGGGAGCGCCGCACTGTCGGAGGGTCAGCGCTGAGGGAGCCCCGCACTGTCGGAGGGTCAGCGCTGAGGGAGCCCCGCACTGTCGGAGGGTCAGTACTGAGGGAGCGCCGCACTGTCGGAGGGTCAGTGCTGAGGGAGCGCCGCACTGTCGGAGGGTCAGTGCTGAGGGAGCGCCGCACTGTGGGAGGGTCAGTGCTGAGGGAGCGCCGCACTGTGGGAGGGTCAGTGCTGAGGGAGCGCTGCACTGTCGGAGGGTCAGTGCTGAGGGAGTGCCGCACTGTGGGAGGGTCAGTGCTGAGGGAGCGCCGCGCTGTCGGAGGGTCAGTGCTGAGGGAGCGCCGCACTGTGGGAGGGTCAGTGCTGAGGGAGCGCCGCACTGTGGGAGGGTCAGTGCTGAGGGAGAGCCGCACTGTCGGAGGGTCAGTACTGAGGGAGCGTCGCACTGTCGGAGGGTCAGTGCTGAGGGGGCGCCGCACTGTGGGAGGGTCGGTGCACGAGATGAGAGCCCCAGCCTATTCCATGGTACATTTGGTTATTGACCGTGTCATTGTCACTTCTGTTTTGCAGAAGGTAAGGGAGGAGGAGAAGGGCTCCATGGACCCTGGGAACATGCTGAGCAACAGCCAGGACCTGGACAGTGGGGTCGGTCGCACTGATGAGAGCACCCGCAATGATGAGAGCTCGGAACATGACATCCTGGGGGACGACCAGACCAGCACCACCACCACCAACACCTCCAACACCACGCCGGGCAGCCTGAGGAGATTCCAGCACAGCAAGTTCGAGGCCCCCACGATCCGGTCCCGGGACTTCCACCTCAGCACCGACTCCCTGGCGGGGCCGGACCTGGTGGTCGCGGAGTTACCTGGACTCACCGAGGAGGAGTGCGAGCGCTACCGCGAGCTGCTGGAGATCAAGTGCCACCTGGAGAACGGCAACGGCACCGGCCCCGGCACCGGAGGCCTCTGCTACCAGCGGGGGGGGGGCGCTGGATGTCAACCGCAACGAGGGGGTGGGCCGCCTGGCCGCCATGCTGCAGGAGGAGCTGGGTCATCTGGAGTTCAAGTGCCGCAACGTCTTGCGGGCGCAGAAGATGCAGCAGCTCCGCGAGCGCTGCATGAAGGCCTGGCTGGCCGGCGAGGGGGGATCCTTCGATGCCGCGGGCTTTGTGGCCGGCGGGGACCCCCTGCGGCACGGGCTCTGCGACATCACCGAACTGCCCGAGCGCTCGGACAAGGACAGCACCAGCGCCTACAACACTGGGGAGAGCTGCCGCAGCACCCCGCTGCTGGTGGAGCCGGGGCCCGGCAGCCCCTCGCGCCAGGGGTGCCAGCGCGGCGCCCCCAACGCCAACGCCAACCTCAACCTCGGCCGGGTCCCGGCCCCCGGCCCCGCCAGCCCGGCCAAGTTCAGGAGCCTGCCCAGGGAGGGGGAGGGGAGGCGGCCGCCGGAGGAGAGGGCCAGGCGAGGGCCCAGGGGGGCCGGCGGCGAGGCCAGCCCTTACCTGTCGCGGTGCCACCGCTCGCCCAGCCGGCAGGGCCACCTGTCGGAGCGCTACCCGCAGCTGCGTCCAGCTGGTGCAGCCCCAGACCGGGGCCGAGTACGGCCAGGGTCTGCCGGCTGGCAAAGCGGGGGCGCAGGCCGACGCCCGCTCGGAGTGGAAGGTCAAGGTGCGCAGCGACGGCACCCGCTACGTGGCCAAGCGCCCGGTCCGGGACAAGCTCCTCAAGGCCCGGGCCATGAAGATCAGGGAGGAGCGGAGTGGCATGACCACTGATGATGATGCCGTCAGTGAGCTGAAGATGGGCCGCTACTGGAGCAAGGAGGAGCGAAAGCAGCATCTGCTCCGTGCCCGTGAGCATCGCAAGAGGCGCGAGTTCATGATCCAGAGCCGCCTGGACTGCCTGAAGGAGCAGCAGGTCACCGAGGGCCGCAGCGAGCTCAGCATCATCGCACTCAGCCACAAGAAGACCATGAAGAAGCGGAACAGGAAGATCCTGGACAACTGGATGACCATCCAGGAGATGCTGGCACACGGCACGCGGACAGCGGACGGCAAGCGGGTCTACAACCCGCTCCTGTCCGTCACCACCGTTTAACGGGGCTGGGGGGGGTGGGGGGAGGGCGGGAGGGCCGGTATCGCTGAGCGCCCCTCGCCCGAGCTCGCTGTCCTTGTACCCTAGTACCCGCTCCGGTCGCCAGGCAGGGAGAGAGAGAGACAGGGAGAGAGAGAGAGGGCAGCGCCAGCGAGTGCCACCAGAGGCCAAACCCTGGAGGAGCTGCCGCCAGCCAGGGCTTGGCCGCCCCCTATTCCCCTCGGTAGCGGTGGTGCACCCTGTTTGGGGGGATGTCCCCTTGGCATCATGCCAGCGAACCTCTCTTATTTTCGCGTAAGCCAGCATTTTCGGCGTGCACCATGGCTATCTAAGAGTGGGGCAACAGTATGTGTGTTGGGCAGGGGGTGGGGGTGGGGGTGGAGGGTGGGTTTGGGGGTGGGGGTAAGGGGGGGGGGTGGGATGGTGGGGGGGGTAGGGGGGGACGGTTTTAGGTGTGTTCGGTAGGGCGGGCTGAGGGTGGGGCGGGCGTGGATGGAAGAGAAGCTGCAACATTAGCCCGACGTGGGACAGTTATCTCACCGGGCCTGGGATGTCCGCGGAGGAGGGTGGAGGGGGGGGGTGGGGGGGTTGGGGGGGAGGGAACGGGGACGCTCTGATTTCGCGGGAGCTAAGGACCGATTGGCCGAGCCCTTGCCGTTGCATCTTGGAAAACTGGAAAATTGAATCAACTTCCCTTCCAATTCGTGACCTTCCGTCGCACGCACAGGGTCCACCTCCAACCCTTCCCTTTTGTCCCTTGACTTCTCTGCCTCCGTTCCTGGGACCAATATCCACTGCAGCCTCACTGACCCCCACCGCTGAGCTATCCCACTCTCTACGTTTCTCTGTCTCCATCGCATCCGCTCGGTACCAGTGCTTCCTGGATAAGCCTTTCTTCGTCCTCAATCTGATAGCTCCCCTTGTCTTCACTTTCCAGCCCACCGATCATCTCTCACCCTCTCGCCTCCACCAAACGCATCTCCCCACTTTGCCTTCCGGCGCACCAGACGGTCCCTATCCCTCCCTCCCTCCCTCCGACACCCCCTCCCCTTCCCACGCCAGCCTCCCACGCGCAAACGCAGGAGATGTAACGCCTGCCCCTTTGCTCCCTCACTCCTCGCGGCCGAAGGCCCCAAACGCTCCCCCTTCCAGGCGGACATCTACTCCTCCCAATTCGGTGTGCCGCCCCCCCCGCTTCTCTCAACCTGGCTCTCCTCCCTCAGACGCAACCCCACAAGCACAGGCCGGCCGACCAGTTTGTGGAGACCGCCGCTCGGTTCTGGGCGGTTGACCCCGAGATTTCCGTTACCTCCTGCCGCCCTCCCACTCTGACCTCTCCGCCCTCAGCCTGCTATCCCTGCTCCAATGAAGCTCAACGTAACCTCGAGGAACAGGTCCTTCACCTTTCCATTGGGCACTGAGCTCAACAATTACAGATCATAGCGTCCGCCTCCATTTCTCCAGACAGCAGCTTTTGATGGAGAATGCCAATGTACGCCACCTCTAGCCCAATCTTTTGTCTCTTGCTATTCCCAAGACCATTCCCTTTGGACGGGCACCATCGCCCTTTAATCTCTCATCGCTTCCACCCTAATGAGGGACCTCCCCTTTCGTTCTCTCCCTCTCGCCCTGCCTCTTGCACTGGCTTGAAACCTGTTACATCTCAAGTTATTTCTCCGCATCTAACCATACACCCCCCACCCACCCAACCCCACCCCCCCAACCAGTTCCCAGGGATGATCGGCAACCTAAAAGGCTAAATGTGTTTCTATCCGCACAGACGCTATCCAGCCAGTTGAGCTTTTTGCGTTTCTATTTCAGATTTCCAGCGTCTGCGGTAACTCTCTCGTCCGCAGAGTTGACTCCCACGTTCAGGGCAATGAGGCAGCTTGAAATCCAAGTGGGTTAAAGAAAGGTGGAATATTATGTTCACGGATTAAAATGGATCTGAGTATTGATGGTGACAGGACCATTAAGTGGTTTTTTTCTACATTAACGTGTTGCTTCTGAACACTGAATGTTCTGTTTTTTTTAAACCCCCCCCCCCCTGTTTTATAAACACCACAAGCAATCCTTTCAAATCCTCTTGTAAAAGTGATGAATTCTTGGATATTCTCCGCCGGCGTACTGGGTTACTTACCCCACAATCCGAGGAGGAGGGGGAGGCGGGGGGGGGAGGGTCCTGAGGTCAATTATACAGACCCCATTTGTTGTTCGTTCAGCTGGCGTCCGGACCCTCAGGATCGTTACTGGTTCCCCTGCTCCTGAGAGCCCTAGCGTTTCGAGGGGCTGATCCCCAGTCCCGATGCCAAAGTTGACCGGGCGCTTCCACAGGCCTTCTGACAATGTGCCAATGTTTAAACCCTCCACGAGAAGGCCCAAGGGAGCAAACTGGATACTGAACAATCCCTCTGTTTTCCATTCTCCCCAGCTCCGAACTCCCGACCACCCCACGGCTCAGCATGGACCAAGGTGCTGCGTCACCCGCTCAACAAGAGGGCTTGTTAACTCTTGGGGGAAAGACCACCAGCTCGCTGGGGAGAATTCGCTTGAGTCAAAGTGCTCAAGGATGCACGCACTGTGTTTTGGAACTGGCCCTGGGCCTTGGGGTTTTTTTCAGACCGTGGCTTTTACAGAGCGGCGAACCTTTGTGTGACAAGCTGGGAAACGGCTTAGATGTGAGAAGGCAGACCCCTGGATTGGATTCCAGGCACTAGAGTGACAGGAGCAAAGCCTCCCACTGATGGTCCAAAGTGAAGTGTGTGGACCAGTCTCCGACCTGAGAGTGAGCCCACGAAAGAAATGAACGTGTGTAAGATGGCGTCAGTGACAGGATATTGCCCAGCCCCAAACGTGCCAGTAACCTGCCCGCTACAATGCTGTTACAAAGTTCTGGGCAAAGTTGTATTTGCTGTTGACCTGCATGTGGGAAAGGGGTAGTTCACTGTTGCCTTCTATTGGCTGGGGGTTCTTCTATCATTCGTCTATGCCCCCTCCACTCACCTTGCCAATCGCATGCCCAGCTGGGCCTATGTTCTCTACCACCACCACCCCCCCCCCCCCCCCCCCCCCACCGCTGGACCCAAACATTCCACTTACTGCACCCCATCGATCCTACTCATCCCCAGTCAATCATCGTTCACCCCAAATACTCTACACTCTGCACCTCATCAATCCTACTCATCCCCAGTCAATCAACCTTCACCCCAAATACTCTACAACCCTGCACCCCATCAATCCTACTCACCCCCAGGCAATCATCGTTCACCCCAAATACTCTACAACCCTGCACCCCATCAATCCTACTCACCCCCAGTCAATCAACCTTCACCCCAAATACTCTACCCTACTGGCACCCCATCAATCCTACTCACCCCCAGTCAATCTAACTTCACCCCAAATACTCAAATTCCCTGCACCCCATCATTCCTACTCACTCCCAGTCAATCTAACTTCACCCCAAATACTCTACACCCCTGCACCCCATCAATCCTACTCACTCCCAGTCAATCTAACTTCACCCCAAATACTCTACACCCCTGCACCCCATCAATCCTACTCACCCCCAGTCAATCAACCTTCACCCCAAATACTCTACCCTACTGCACCCCATCAATCCTACTCACCCCCAGTCAATCAACATTCACCCCAAATACTCTATCCTACTGCACCCCATCAATCCTACTCACCCCCAGTCAACCAACATTCACCCCAAATACTCTATCCTACTGCACCCCATCAATCCTACTCACCCCCAGTCAATCAACCTTCACCCCAAATACTCTACCCTACTGCACCCCATCAATCCTACTCACCCCCAGTCAATCAACCTTCACCCCAAATACTCTACCCTACTGCACCCCATCAATCCTACTCACCCCCAGTCAATCAACCATCACCTCAAATACTCAAATTCCCTGCACCCCATCAATCCTACCCACCCCCAGTCAATCTAATTTCACCCCAAATACTCTACACCCCTGCACCCCATCATTCCTACTCACCCCCAGTCAATCAACCTTCACCCCAAATACTCTACCCTACTGCAACCCATCAGTCCTATTCATCCTCAGTCAATCATTCTTCATCACAAATATTCTACCCCACCATGCACCCCATCAATCCTGCTCATCCCCAATAAACCTTTATCCTAAATATTCCATTCTACTGCACCCCATCAATCCAACTCACTCCCAGCCAATCAACCTTCACCCCAGATATTCTACCCCCTGCACCCCATCAATTCTACTCACCCCAGTAAATCAACCTTCACCCCAAATACTCTATCCTCTGCACCCCATCATTCCTACTCACCCCCAGTCAATTAACCTTCACCCCAAATATTCTACCCTATTGCATACCATCAATCCTACTCATCCCCAGTCAATCAAATCTCACCCCAAATATTCTACCCCTGCACCCCATCAATCCTGCTCATCCCCAGTCAATCAGCCTTCACCCCAAATTATCTACCCCCTGCACCCCATCAATCCAACTCACCCCCAGTCAATTAACCTTTACTCCAAATACTCTACAGCCCTGCACATCAGCCCTACTCACCCCAATCAATCATCCTTCAGCACAAATATTCTACCCCACCTCGCACCCATCAATCCTACTCATCCCCAGTTAATCAACATTCACCCCCAAATACTCTATGCCCCCGCACCCCATTAATCCCATCATCCCCAGTCAATCAACCTTCAACCCAAATACCCCACCTTAATGTATCCCATCAAACCTACTCATCCCCAGTCAATCAACCTTCACCCCAAATACTCTATTCCCCACACCCCATCAACGCTACTCCTCCCCAGATAATCAACCTTAACCTCAAATACGCTACCTTATTGGACCACATCCATTCTACCCATTGAATCAATCTTTGTGGCAAATTCTCTACCTAGCAGCATCCCTCAATCCTACTCATCCCCAGTCAATCAACCTTCACCCCAAATACCATACTCACTCCCAGTGAATCAAACTTCACCCCAAATACTCTACCCTACTGCACCCCATCAATCCTACTCACCCCCAGTCAATCAACCTTCACCCCAAATATCATACTCACACCCAGTCAATCAAACATGACGCCAAATACTCTACCCTACCGCACCCCCATTATTCCTCACCCCTAGTCAATCAACTTTCACTCCAAATACGCTACCCCCACTGCACCCCATCAATCCTACTCATTCCCAGTCAATCAATCTTCAACCCAAGTACTCTATTCCCTGTGACCCATCATACTTATTCACCCCCAGTCAATCAATCTTCACCCCAAATACTCTATCTGACTGCACTCCATTATTCTTACTCACCCCCAGACAATCAACCTTCACCCCAATACACTGGACCCCATCAATTCTACTTATCCCCATTGAATCAATCTTTGTGCCAAATTCTCTACCTTGCAGCACCCCTCAATCCTACTCATCCCCAGTCAGTCAACCTTCACCCAAATACCATACTCACTCCCAGTCACAGAATCACAGAGTGCAGAAGAGGCCCTTCAGCCCATTCGAGTCTGCACCGACATGTGAGAAACACCTGACCTACCTACCATTTATCAGCACTTAGCCCATAGCCTTGAATGATCAGGTCGCCCCTCAGTCTTCTCTGCTCCAACAAAATCAACCCAAGTCTATCCAACCTCTCTTCATAACTTAAATATTTCCCCCCAGGCAACATCCTGGTGAATCTCCTCTGCACCCCCTCCAGTGCAATCACATCCTTCCTATAATGTGGTGACCAGAACTGCACACAGTACTCCAGCTGTAGCCTCACCAAGGTCTATACAACTCCAACATGACCTCCCTACTTTTGTAATATATGCCTTGATTGATAAAGGCAAGTGTCTTTTTCACCACCCCACTAACATGCCCCTCCGCCTTCAGAGATCTATGGACACACACGCCATGGTCCCTTTGTTCCTCA
>JANJGN010004358.1:2500-34080 GCA_026770705.1 Isurus oxyrinchus | reverse complement strand
GACCTGCTCAAGAGCCGTTAAAAATTTCAGGGTTTTTTTTTACAGAAGAGTCCCCCGCCCCCACCCCACCGAGGGAGTCGGTGGAAGAAGGTCGGGGTGTTGAGGGACGTTGCCTTCCACCGATCTGAGGCAAATTCTGCGAGGTTCCGCTCATTCGGCGCTCGCGAAACTCTCAGCGAGCGCGCTGTTTCGAGTGTCGGCGTTTGGCTGGGGCCGGGGGCGGGGTGTTGCATTGCCTGAAGCCTGTAGTGTCCCCTCTCTTCCTCCCTCCGAGGAGGTTCTTTGCTTTGATCCCCGTCTCCTCTCTTTCTCTCTCTCTCTCTCTCTCTCTCGCTCTGTTCACTCTCTGGCGGCTTTGATTTTTTTTTTCAAGTTGTGTGCGATTAAATTGGAAGCAAGTGTGATTTCTGACCTCGTTATGTTCACTTGGAGCAGTGGAGGGGAGAGAGTACAGACACAAACAGGCAGACACACCACACGCACACACAGGCAGAAACAAGGACAGACGCAGAAAGACTGACATGAACACAAACACTGACAGAGGACAGACACAGAAACACTGACAGGGACACACTGACAGGGACACACAAAAAACATTGAGAGAAATATACAGGGAAACTGGACACACAAACACAGAGGACAAACACATAGAAACATTGACAGAGACACACAAACAAACATTGAGAGATACACATTAAAACTGACACACAAAACACAGACAAAAACACAGAAAACAATGACAGGACACACACAAAACACTGAGACAAAAACACACGGAAACATTGACAGAGACAAACACACAAACATTGAGAGATACACCGTAAAACTGACACAAGCACAGAGACAAACAGAAACACTGACAGAGACAGACACAGAAACGCTGACAGGGACACACTGACAGACATACAAATAATGACAGGACACACACAAAAACATTGAGAGATATAAATAGGAAAACTGACACACAAACACAGACAAAACACAGAAAACACTGACAGAGATACACACACAAACAGAGACAAAACACACAGAAACATTGACAGACACACACACAAACATAGAGATACACAGTAAAACTGACACACACAGAGACAAAACACACAGAAACACTGACAGAGACAAACAAACATAGAGATACACAGTAAAAACCTGACACACAAACACAGAAAACACTACAGACACACACAAAGACTGAGACAAAAACAGACAGAAACACTGACAGAGACAAACGCACAAACATTGAGAGATACACAGTAAAAACTGACACAAAACACAGAAACACTGACCGAGACAGACACAGAAACACTGGCAGACACTCAAATAATGACAGGACACACACAAAAACATTGAGAGATATATACAGGAAAACTGACACATAAACACAGAGACAAACACACACAAACATTGACAGACACGCACACAAACAAGAAATAAACACAGTAAAACTGACACACACAGAGACAAACACACAGAAACACTGACAGAGACAAACAAACATTGAGAGATACACAGCAAAAACTGACACACAAACACAGAGACAAACACAGAAACACGACAGACACACAAAAACACTGAGACAAAAAACACACAGAAACACTGACAGAGACAAACACACAAAACACAGACAAACACTGAAACACTGGTATACACACACAAACACAGAGACAGACACACAGAAACATTGACAGACACGCACATAAACAAAGAGATACACAGTAAAAACTGACACAAACACAGAAACACTACAGACACACACAAACACTGACAAAAACACACAAAAACACTGAGAGACAAATGCACAAAACATTGAGAGATTACACAGCAAAAAACAGATACAAACACAGACACAAACACAAACACTGACAGAGACACAAACACAGAAAACACTGACAGAAATACACAGATAAAGATTGAGAGATACACAGTAAAACTGACACACCACACACAAACACTGAGACAAACACAGAAACACTGACAGATGTACACACAGAAACACTAGTGGATCTGGAGACACGAACGGGGAGACACATACACAGAAAACCCTTACAGACAGACACCCACACACACAGACAGTGACAGAGACACACAAAAAAACGCTGTCGGAGACCACACACACACACACACACACCACACACACAGACATTGGACTGAGATATCCAGAGACAGAGAGTCGGAGATAGATGTTCAGGAAAATGCATTCACAGAAGGATAACAGGCAGAGAGAAAGAGAGAGGACAAACAGAGAGAGAGAGAGAGAGAGAGTGAGATGGGCAGAGAGAGTCTCAGAGGCTGAGGTAGCAGAGAGACAGAGAGAGAGATCGCAATGAAGTCTGTGAAAGGCAGAACGAGTGATGGTCAGTGAGAGACAGAGGGGGGACAGTGCGTCAGAGAAAAGAAGGTAACAGATAATGTCACAGAGCAAGATGAACGCAAGGAATTCAGACAGGAACAAAAGGCAGAGACGCAGCCAGTTCAAGGCAAATGAAGGCGAGAGAGAGATGGGGGGGCCAGTGAAGTTCGGAGATCAGGAGCAGTTAACCCTTCGGGAGGCTGGCAGAGCGAGGGATGCTCTCGAGAAAAGCAGAATGCTCAAGATGGAAGCCTCTTCCACAGGAGTCAGGCCCAGAGCCCTCCAACAGCACAAAGAAGCTGGTGTGAGAAAAAGATCACTCTCCCCGGAGGGAGGGGGTTCACTCCCGTGGGAACGCAGGACACCGATGGCCCCGAAAACCTTCCCCATTCATTATGGGCTATTCGGCTGCAGGGGCATCACGGCAACCACATCCCTACCACTCGACATGGCCACTTGGCATGTAGGACCACTAGGCAAGCGTCAACACCACACTCCCCCAGTCCAGCAGGTAATGGGAGAGGCACTGAGGGTAACAGGAGAGACCTTAACTGAAACCAACAACCCAACCCCATCTTTACTCTGTATCTAACACCGTGCTGTACCTGTCCTGGGAGTGTTTGATGGGGACAGTGTAGAGGGAGCTTTTACTCTGTATCTAACCCCCGTGCTGTACCTGTCCCTGGGAGTGTTTGATAGGGACAGTGTAGAGGGAGCTTTACTCTGTATCTAACCCCGTGTTGTACCTGTCCTGGGAGTGTTTGATGGGGACGGTGTAGAGGGAGCTTTACTCTGTATCTAACCCCATGCTGTACCTGTCCTGGGAGTGTTTGATGGGGGACAGTGTAGAGGGAGCTTTACTCTGTATCTAACCCCGTGCTGTACCTGTCCTGGGAGTGTTTGATAGGGACGGTGTAGAGGGAGCTTTACTCTGTATCTAACCCCGTGCTGTACCTGTCCTGGGAGTGTTTGATGGGGACAGTGTAGCGGGAGCTTTACTCTGTATCTAACACCGTGCTGTACCTGTCCTGGGAGTGTTTGATGGGGACGGTGTAGAGGGAGCTTTACTCTGTATCTAATCCCGTGCTGTACCTGTCCTGGGAGTGTTTGATGGGGACGGTGTAGAGGGAGTTTTACTCTGTATCTAACCCCGTGCTGTTACCTGTCCTGGGAGTGTTTGATGGGGACGGGTGTAGAGGGAGTTTTACTCTGTATCTAACCCCGTGCTGTACCTGTCCTGGGAGTGTTTGATGGGGACGGTGTAGAGGGAGTTTTACTCTGTATCTAACCACGTGCTGTACCTGTCCTGGAGTGTTTGATGGGGATGGTGTAGAGGGAGCTTTACTCTGTATCTAAACCCCGTGCTGTACCTGTCCCTGGGAGTGTTTGATGGGGACGGTGTAGAGGGAGCTTTACTCTGTATCTAACCCCCGTGCTGTACCTGTCCTGGGAGTGTTTGATGGGGACGGTGTAGAGGGAGATTTACTCTGTATCTAACCACGTGCTGTACCTGTCCTGGGAGTGTTTGATGTGGACCCTTGTAGAGGGAGATTTACTCTGTATCTAACCCCGTGCTGTACCTGTCCTGGGGAGTGTTTGATGGGGACAGTGTAGAGGGAGCTTTACTCTGTATCTAACTCCAAGCTGTACCTGTCCTGGGAGTGTTTGATGGGGACAGTGTAGAGGGAGCTTTACTCTGTATCTAACCCCATGCTGTACCTGTCCTGGGAGTGTTTGATGGGGACGGTGTAGAGGGAGCTTTACTCTGTATCTAACACCGTGCTGTACCTGTCCTGGGAGTGTTTTGATGGGGACAGTGTAGAGGGAGCTTTTCTCTGTATCTAACCCCATGCTGTACCTGTCCTGGGAGTGTTTGATGGGGAAGGTGTAGAGGGAGCTTTACTCTGTATCTAACCCCCGTGCTGTACCTGTCCTGGGAGTGTTTGATGGGGTCGGTGTAGAGGGAGCCTTACTCTGTATCTAACCCCGTGCTGTACCTGTCCTGGGAAAGTTTGATGGGGACAGTGTACAGCGAGCTTTACTCTGTATCTAACCCCGTGCTGTACCTGTCCCTGGGAGTGTTTGATGTGGACGGTATAGAGGGAGCTTTACTCTGTATCTAAGCCCGTGCTGTACCTGTCCTGGGAGTGTTTGATGGGGGACGGTGTAGAGGGAGCTTTACTCTGTATCTAACCCTGTGCTGTACCTGTCCTAGGAGTGTTTGATGGGGAAAGTGTGGAGGGAGCTTTACTCTGTATCTAATCCCTTGCTCTACCATCCTGGGAGTGTTTACTGGGGACGGTGTAGAGGGAGCTTTACTCTGTATCTAACCCCGTGCTGTACTTGTCCTGGGAGTGTTTGATGGGGATGGTTGAGAGGGAGTTTACTCTGTATCTAACCCCATGCTGTACATGTCCTGGGAGTGTTTGATGAGGACAGTGTAACGGGAGCTTTAATCTGTATCTAACCCCGTGCTGTACCTGTCCTGGGAGTGTTTGATGGGGACGGTGTAGAGGGAGCTTTACTCTGTAATCTAACTCTGTGCTGCACTTGTCCTGGGAGTGTTTGATGGGGAGAGTGTAGAGGGAGCTTTACTCTGTATCTAACCCCGTACTGTACCTGTCCTGGGAGTATTTGATGGGGACGGTGTAGAGGGAGCTTTACTCTGTACTTAACCCCGTGCTGTACTTGTCCTGGGAGTGTTTTGATGTGGAACTTGCAGAGGGAGCTTTACTCTGTAATCTAACCCCATGCTGTACCTGTCCTGGGAGTGTTTTGATGGGGACAGTGTAGAGGGAGCTTTACTCTGTATCTAACCCCATACTGTACCTGCCCTGGGAGTGTTTGATGGGGACGGTTGAGAGGGAGCTTTACACTGTATCTAACCCCGTGCTGTACCTGTCCTGGGAGTGTTTTGATGGGGATGGTGTAGAGGGAGATTTACTCTGTATCTAATTCCTTGCTCCACCATCCTGGGAGGTGTGATGGGGAGGGTGTAGAGGGAGATTTACTATGTATCTAACCCAGTGCTGTACCTGTCCTGGGAGTGTTTGATGGGGGACAGTGTAGAGGGAGATGTACTCTGCATCAAACCATGTGCTGTACCTTTCCAGGGAATGTTTGATGGGGAGCAATGTAGAGGAGCTTTAATCTGTACCTAACCCCGTGCTGTACCTGTCCTGGGAGTGTTTGATGGGGACAGTGTAGAGGGAGCTTTACTCTGTATCTAACCCCGTGATGTACCTGTCCTGGGAGTGTTTGATGGGGACAGAGTAGAGGGAGCTTTACTCTGTATCTAACCCCATGCTGTACCTATCCTGGGAGTGTTTGATGGTGACAGTGTAGAGCGAGATTTACTCTGTATCTAACCCGGTGCTGTACTTGTCCTGGGAGTGTTTGATGTGGACCTTGTAGAGGGAGCTTAACTCTGTATCTAACCCCGTGCTGTACCTGTCCTGGGAGTGTTTGATGGGGATGGTGTAGAGGGAGCTTTACTCTGTATCTAACCCCATGCTGTACCTGCACTGGGAGTGTTTGATGGGGATGGTTGAGAGGGAGATTTACTCTGTATCTAACCCCATGCTGTACATGTCCTGGGATTGTTTGATAGGAACAGTGTAGAGGGAGCTTTACTCTGTACCTAACCCCGTGCTGTCCCTGTCCTGGGAAGGTTTGATGGGGACAGCGTAGAGGGAGCTTTACTCTGTATCTAACCCCGTGCTGTACCTGTCCTGGGAGTGTTTGATGGGGACGGTGTAGAGGGAGCTTTACTCAGTATCTAACCCCGTGCTGTACCTGTCCTGGGAGTGTTTGATGGGGACAATGTAGAGGGAGATTTCCTCTGTATCTAACCCCGTGCTGTACCTATCCTGGGAGTGTTTGATGGTGACAGTGTAGAGGGAGTTTTACTCTGTATCTAATCCCCGTGCTTTACCTGTCCTGGGAGTGTTTGATGTTAACAGTGTAGAGCGAGCTTTACGCTGGATCTAACCCCCATTCTGTACCTGTCCTGGGATTGTTTCGTGGGGACAGTGTAGGGGGAGATTTACTCTGTATCTAACCCCGTGCTGTACCTGTCCTGGGAGTGTTTGATGGGGACAGTGTAGAGGGAGATTTACTCTGTATCTAGCCCCGTGCGGTACCTGTCCTGGGAGTGTTTGATGGGGACAGTGTAGAGGGAGCTTCACACTGTATCTAACCCCATGCTGTACCTGTCCTGGGAGTGTTGATGGGGACAGTGTAGAGGGAGCTTTACTCTGTATCTAACCCTGTGCTTTACCTATTCTGGGAGTGTTTGATGGGGACGGTGTAGAGGGAGATTTACTCTGTCTCTAATGCCATGCTGTACGTGCCCTGGGAGTGTTTGATGGGGACAGTGTAGAGGGAGCTTTACTCTGTATCAAACCACGTGCTGTACCTGTCCTGGGAGTGTTTGATGGGGGACGGTGTAGAGGGAGCTTTACTCTGTACCGAACACCGTGCTGTACCTGTCCTGGGAGTGTTTGATGGGGACAGTGTAGAGGGAGCTTTACTCTGTATCTAATCCCCGTGCTATACCTGTCCTGGGAGTGTTTGATTGGGGACAGTGTAGAGGGAGCTTTACTCTGTATCTAACCCCGTGCTGTACCTGTCCTGGGAGTGTTTGATGGGGACAGTGTAGAGCTTTACTCTCTATCTAACCCCGTGCTGTACCTATCCTGGGAGTGTTTGATGGGGGCGGTGTAGAGGGAGATTCACTCTGTATCTAACCCCGTGCTGTACCTGTCCTGGGAAAGTTTGATGGGGTCAGTGTACAGTGAACTTTACTCTGTATCTGACCCCGTGCTGTGCCTGTCCTGGGAGTGTTTGATGTGGACGGTATTGAGGGAGCTTTACTCTGTATCTAACCCTGTGCTGTACCTGTCCTGGGAGAGTTTGATGGGGACAGTGTAGAGGGAGCTTTACTCTGTATCTAATCCCCGTGCTGTACCTGTCCTGGGAGTGTTTGATGGGGACGGTGTAGAGGGAGCTTTACTCTGTATCTAACTCCGTGCTGTACCTGTCCTGGGAGTGTTTGATGGGGACGGTGTAGAGGGAGCTTTACTCTGTATCTAACCCCGTGCTGTACCTGTCCTGGGAGTGTTTGATGGGGGACGGTGTAGAGGGAGCTTTACTCTGTATCTCACCCCGTGCTGTACCTGTCCTGGGAGTGTTTGATGGGGACAGTGTAGAGCGAGCTTTACGCTGTATCTAACCCCCATTCTGTACCTGTCCTGGGATTGTTTCGTGGGGACAGTGTAGGGGGAGCTTTACTCTGTATCTAACCCCATGCTGTACGTGTCCTGGGAGTGTTTGATGGTGACAGTGTAGAGGGAGCTTTACTCTGTATCTAATCCCCGTGCTTTACCTGGCCTGGGAGTGTTTGATGGGGACAGTGTAGAGCTTTACTCTGTATCTAACCCCGTGCTGTACCTGTCCTGGGAGTGTTTGATGGGGGCGGTGTAGATGGAGATTTACTCTGTATCTAACCCCGTGCTGTACCTGTCCTGGGAGTGTTTGATGGGGACAGTGTAGAGGGAGCTTTACTCTGTATCTAACCCCGTGCTGTACCTGTCCTGGGAGTGTTTGATGGGGACGGTGTAGAGGGAGCTTTACTCTGTATCTAACCCCGTGCTGTACCTGTCCTGGGAGTGTTTGATGCAGACGGTGCAGAGGGAGCTTTACTCTGTATCTAACCCCGTGCTGTACCTGTCCTGGGAGTGTTTGATGGGGACGGTGTAGAGGGAGCTTTACTCTGTATCTAACCCCGTGCTGTACCTGTCCTGGGTGTGTTTGATGGGGACGGTTGAGAGGGAGCTTTACTCTGTATCTAACCCCATCCTTTACATGTCCTGGGAGTGTTTGATGGGGACAGTGTAGAGAGAGCTTTACTCTGTATCTAACCCCGTGCATTACCTGTCCTGGGAGTGTTTGATGGGGACGGTGTAGACGGAGATTTACTCTGTCTCTAATGCCATGCTGTACCTGCCCTGGGAGTGTTTGATGGGGACAGTGTAGAGGGATCTTTCCTCTTTATCAAACCCCATGTTGTACCAGTCCTGGACGTGGTTGATGGGGACAGGGTAGAGGGAGCTTTACTCTGTATCTAACCCCGTGCTGTACCTGTCCTGGGAGTGTTTGATGGGGACAGGGTAGAGGGAGCTTTACTCTGTATCTAACCCCGTGCTGTACCTGCCCTGGGAGTGTTTGATGGGGACGGTGTAGTGGGAGCTTTACTCTGTATCTAACCCCGTGCTGTACCTGTCCTGGGAGTGTTTGATGGGGACGGTGTAGAGGGAGATTTACTCTGTATCTAACCCCGTGCTGTACCTGCCCTGGGAGTGTTTGATGGGGACAGTTTAGAGAAAGCTTTACTCTGTATCTAACCCCGTGCTGTACCTGTCCTGGGAGTGTTTGATGGGGACGGTGTAGAGGGAGATTTACTCTGTATCTAATACCATGCTCTACCTGTCCTGGGAGTGTTTGATGGGAACAGTGTAGAGGGAGCTTTACTCTGTATCTAACCCCGTGTTGTACCTGTCCTGGGAGTGTTTGATGGGGACGGTGTAGAGGGAGATTTACTCTGTATCTAACCCCGTGATGTACCTGTTCTGGGAGTGTTTGATTGTGACAGTGTAGAGGGAGCTTTGCTCTGTATCTACCCCCGTGCTTTACCTGGCCTGGGAGTGTTTGATGGGGACAGTGTAGAGCGAGCTTTACTCTGTATCTAACCCCGTGCTCTACCTGTCCTGGGAGTGTTTGATGGGGACAGTGTAGAGGGAGCTTTACTCTGTATCTAATCCCCGTGCTATACCTGTCCTGGGAGTGTTTGATGGGGACGGTGTAGAGGGAGCTTTACTCTGTATGTAACCCCGTGCTGTACCTGTCCTGGGAGTGTTTGATGGGGACAGTGTAGAGCGAGCTTTACGCTGTATCTAACCCCCATTCTGTACCTGTCCTGGGATTGTTTCGTGGGGACAGTGTAGGGGGAGCTTTACTCTGTATCTAACCCCATGCTGTACCTGTCCTGGGAGTGTTTGATGGTGACAGTGTAGAGGGAGCTTTACTCTGTATCTAATCCCCGTGCTTTACCTGGCCTGGAAGTGTTTGATGGGGAAAGTGTAGAGCTTTACTCTGTATCTAACCCCGTGCTGTACCTGTCCTGGGAGTGTTTGATGGGGGCGGTGTAGATGGAGATTTACTCTGTATCTAACCCCGTGCTGTACCTGTCCTGGGAGTGTTTGATGGGGACAGTGTAGAGGGAGCTTTACTCTGTATCTAAACACGTGCTGTACCTGTCCAGCATGTGTTTCATGGGGACGGTGTAGAGGGAGCTTTACTCTGTATCTAACCCCGTGCTGTACCTGTCCTGGGAGTGTTTGATGGGAACGGTGTACAGGGAGCTTTACTCTGTAACTAACCCCGTGCTGTACCTGTCCTGGGAGTGTTTGATGGGGACGGTGTAGAGGGAGCTTTACTCTGTTTCTAACCCTGTGCTGTACCTGACCTGGGAATGTTTGATGCGGACAGTGTAGAGGGAGCTTTACTCTGTATCTAACCCCGTGCTGTACCTGTCCTGGGAGAGTTTGATGGGGACAGTGTAGAGGGAGCTTTACTCTGTATCTCACCCCGAGCTGTACCTGTCCTGGGAGTGTTTGATGGGGAGGGTGTAGGGGGAGCTTTTCTCTGTATCTAACCCCATGCTGTACCTGTCCTGGGAGTGTTTGATGGGGACGGTGTAGAGGGAGATTTACTCTGTATCTAATCCCTTGCTCTACCATCCTGCGAGTGTTTACTGGGCAAGGTGTACAGGGAGCTTTACTCTTTATCCAACCCCATGCTGTACCTGTCCTGCGAGTGTTTGATGGGAAAAGTGTAGAGCGAGCTTTACTCTGTATCTAACCCCATGCTGTACCTGTCCTGGGAGTGTTTGATGGGGAAGGTGTAGAGGGAGCTTTACTCTGTATCTAACCCCGTGCTGTACCTGTCCTGGGAGTGTTTGATGGGGACGGTGTAGAGGTAGCTTTACTCTGTATCTAACCCCGTGCTGAACATGTCCTGGGAGTGTTTGATGTGGACCTTGTAGAGGGAGCTTTACTCTGTATCTAACCCCATGCTGTACCTGTCCTGGGAGCGTTTGATGGGGATGGTTGAGAGGGAGCTTTACTCTGTATCTCACCCCATGCTGTACATGTCCTGGGAGTGTTTGATTGTGACAGTGTAGAGGGAGCTTTGCTCTGTATCTAACCCCGTGCTTTACCTGGCCTGGGAGTGTTTGATGGGGACAGTGTAGAGCGAGCTTTACTCTGTATCTAACCCCGTGCTCTACCTGTCCTGGGAGTGTTTGATGGGGACAGTGTAGAGGGAGCTTTACTCTGTATCTAATCCCCGTGCTGTACCTGTCCTGGGAGTGTTTGATGGGGACGGTGTAGAGGGAGCTTTACTCTGTATATAACCCCATGCTGTACCTGTCCTGGGTGTGTTTGATGGGGACAGTGTAGAACGAGCTTTACGCTGTATCTAACCCCCATTCTGTACCTGTCCTGGGATTGTTTCGTGGGGACAGTGTAGGGGGAGCTTTACTCTGTATCTAACCCCGTGCTGTACCTGTCCTGGGAGTGTTTGATGGGGACGGTTGAGAGGGAGCTTTACTCTGTATCTAACCCCATCCTTTACATGTCCTGGGAGTGTTTGATGGGGACAGTGTAGAGAGAGCTTTACTCTGTATCTAACCCCGTGCATTACCTGTCCTGGGAGTGTTTGATGGGGACGGTGTAGACGGAGATTTACTCTGTCTCTAATGCCATGCTGTACCTGCCCTGGGAGTGTTTGATGGGGACAGTGTAGAGGGATCTTTCCTCTTTATCAAACCCCATGTTGTACCAGTCCTGGACGTGGTTGATGGGGACAGTGTAGAGGGAGATTTACTCTGTATCAAACCACGTCCTGTAACTTTCCAGGGAATGTTTGATGGGGACAGTGTAGAGGGAGCTTTACTCTGTATCTAACCCCGTGCTGTACCTGTCCTGGGAGTGTTTGATGGGGACGGTGTAGAGGGAGCTTTACTCTGTATCTAACCCCGTGCTGTACCTGCCCTGGGAGTGTTTGATGGGGACAGTTTAGAGAAAGCTTTACTCTGTATCTAACCCCGTGCTGTATCTGTCCTGGGAGTGTTTGATGGGGACGGTGTAGAGGGAGATTTACTCTGTATCTAATACCATGCTCTACCTGTCCTGGGAGTGTTTGATGGGAACAGTGTAGAGGGAGCTTTGATCTGTATCTAACCCCGTGCTGTACCTGTCCTGGGAGTGTTTGATGGGGACGGTGTAGAGGGAGATTTACTCTGTATCTAACCCCGTGATGTACCTGTTCTGGGAGTGTTTGATTGTGACAGTGTAGAGGGAGCTTTGCTCTGTATCTACCCCCGTGCTTTACCTGGCCTGGGAGTGTTTGATGGGGACAGTGTAGAGCGAGCTTTACTCTGTATCTAACCCCGTGCTCTACCTGTCCTGGGAGTGTTTGATGGGGACAGTGTAGAGGGAGCTTTACTCTGTATCTAATCCCCGTGCTATACCTGTCCTGGGAGTGTTTGATGGGGACGGTGTAGAGGGAGCTTTACTCTGTATGTAACCCCGTGCTGTACCTGTCCTGGGAGTGTTTGATGGGGACAGTGTAGAGCGAGCTTTACGCTGTATCTAACCCCCATTCTGTACCTGTCCTGGGATTGTTTCGTGGGGACAGTGTAGGGGGAGCTTTACTCTGTATCTAACCCCATGCTGTACCTGTCCTGGGAGTGTTTGATGGTGACAGTGTAGAGGGAGCTTTACTCTGTATCTAATCCCCGTGCTTTACCTGGCCTGGAAGTGTTTGATGGGGAAAGTGTAGAGCTTTACTCTGTATCTAACCCCGTGCTGTACCTGTCCTGGGAGTGTTTGATGGGGGCGGTGTAGATGGAGATTTACTCTGTATCTAACCCCGTGCTGTACCTGTCCTGGGAGTTGAAAACAAAGAAAACTGCGGATGCTGGAAATCTAAAACAAAAACAGAATTACCTGGAAAAACTCAGTAGGTCTGGCAGCATCGGCGGAGGAGAAAAGAGTTGACGTTTCGAGTCCTCATGACCCTTCGACAGAACTTGATTTCGAGTCCAGGAAAGAGTTGAAATATAAGCTGGTTTAAGGTGTGTGGGGGGGGGGGGGGAAGGAGCATGTGAAGCAGCATTTCACTTGCATTTCACCCAACTTAGTCTACTGCATTCGTTGCTCCCAATGTGGTCTCCTCTACATTGGAGAGACCAAACGTAAACTGGGCGACCGCTTTGCAGAACACCTGCGGTCTGTCCGCAAGAATGACCCAAACCTCCCTGTGGCTTGCCATTTTAACACTCCACCCTGCTCTCTTGCCCACATGTCTGTCCTTGGCTTACTGCATTGTTCCAGTGAAGCCCAACGCAAACTGGAGGAACAACACCTCATCTTCCGACTGGGCACCTTACAGCCTTCCGGTCTGAATATTGAATTCAATAACTTTAGGTCGTGAGCTCCCTCCCCCATCCCCACCCCCTTTCTGTTTCCCCCCTTTTTTCCCCCCTTTTTTTTCCCTATAAATTTTATAGATTTTTCTTTTCCCACCTATTTCCATTATTTTTAAATATTTTAAAATCCTTTATGCTCCCCCCACCCCCACTAGAGCTGTACCTTGAGTGCCCTACCATCCATTCTTAATTAGCACATTCGTTTAGATAATATCACCAACTTTAACTTTAACACCTATGTGTTCTTTGGTACCATTGTTACTGACATCTTTTGATGATCTGCTTCTATCACTGCTTGTTTGTCTACACAAGCACCTCTGTCTCTCTCTCTCTCTCCTTCCCCCCCCCCCCCCCACACACCTTAAACCAGCTTATATTTCAACTCTTTCCTGGACTCGAAATCAAGTTCTGTCGAAGGGTCATGAGGACTCGAAACGTCAACTCTTTTCTCCTCCGCCGATGCTGCCAGACCTACTGAGTTTTTCCAGGTAATTCTGTTTCTGTCCTGGGAGTGTTTGATGGGGACAGTGTAGAGGGAGCTTTACTCTGTATCTAAACACGTGCTGTACCTGTCCAGCAAGTGTTTCATGGGGACGGTGTAGAGGGAGCTTTACTCTGTATCTAACCCCGTGCTGTACCTGTCCTGGGAGTGTTTGATGGGGACGGTGTACAGGGAGCTTTACTCTGTAACTAACCCCGTGCTGTACCTGTCCTGGGAGTGTTTGATGGGGACGGTGTAGAGGGAACTTTACTCTGTTTCTAACCCTGTGCTGTACCTGACCTGGGAATGTTTGATGCGGACAGTGTAGAGGGAGCTTTACTCTGTATCTAACCCCGTGCTGTACCTGTCCTGGGAGAGTTTGATGGGGACAGTGTAGAGGGAGCTTTACTCTGTATCTCACCCCGAGCTGTACCTGTCCTGGGAGTGTTTGATGGGGAGGGTGTAGGGGGAGCTTTTCTCTGTATCTAACCCCATGCTGTACCTGTCCTGGGAGTGTTTGATGGGGACGGTGTAGAGGGAGATTTACTCTGTATCTAATCCCTTGCTCTACCATCCTGCGAGTGTTTACTGGGCAAGGTGTACAGGGAGCTTTACTCTTTATCCAACCCCATGCTGTACCTGTCCTGCGAGTGTTTGATGGGAAAAGTGTAGAGCGAGCTTTACTCTGTATCTAACCCCATGCTGTACCTGTCCTGGGAGTGTTTGATGGGGAAGGTGTAGAGGGAGCTTTACTCTGTATCTAACCCCGTGCTGTACCTGTCCTGGGAGTGTTTGATGGGGACGGTGTAGAGGTAGCTTTACTCTGTATCTAACCCCGTGCTGAACATGTCCTGGGAGTGTTTGATGTGGACCTTGTAGAGGGAGCTTTACTCTGTATCTAACCCCATGCTGTACCTGTCCTGGGAGCGTTTGATGGGGATGGTTGAGAGGGAGCTTTACTCTGTATCTCACCCCATGCTGTACATGTCCTGGGAGTGTTTGATTGTGACAGTGTAGAGGGAGCTTTGCTCTGTATCTAACCCCGTGCTTTACCTGGCCTGGGAGTGTTTGATGGGGACAGTGTAGAGCGAGCTTTACTCTGTATCTAACCCCGTGCTCTACCTGTCCTGGGAGTGTTTGATGGGGACAGTGTAGAGGGAGCTTTACTCTGTATCTAATCCCCGTGCTGTACCTGTCCTGGGAGTGTTTGATGGGGACGGTGTAGAGGGAGCTTTACTCTGTATATAACCCCATGCTGTACCTGTCCTGGGTGTGTTTGATGGGGACAGTGTAGAACGAGCTTTACGCTGTATCTAACCCCCATTCTGTACCTGTCCTGGGATTGTTTCGTGGGGACAGTGTAGGGGGAGCTTTACTCTGTATCTAACCCCATGCTGTACGTGTCCTGGGAGTGTTTGATGGGGACGGTGTAGAGGGAGCTTTACTCTGTATCTAACACCGTGCTGTGCCTGTCCTGGGAGTGTTTGATGGGGACGGTGTAGAGGGAGCTTTACTCTGTATCTAACCCCGTGCTGTACCTGTCCTGGGAGTGTTTGATGGGGACAGTGTAGAGGGAGCTTTACTCTGTATCTAACCGCGTGCTGTACCTGTCCTGGGAGTGTTTGATGGGGACGGTGTAGAGGGAGATTTACTCTGTATCTAACCCCGTGCTGTACCTGTCCTGGGAGTGTTTGATGGTGACAGTGTAGAGGGAGCTTTACTCTGTATCTAATCCCCGTGCTTTACCTGGCCTGGGAGTGTTTGATGGGGACAGTGTAGAGCTTTACTCTGTATCTAACCCCGTGCTGTACCTGTCCTGGGAGTGTTTGATCGGGGCGGTGTAGATGGAGATTTACTCTGTATCTAACCCCGTGCTGTACCTGTCCTGGGAGTGTTTGATGGGGACAGTGTAGAGGGAGCTTTACTCTGTATCTAACCCCGTGATGTACCTGTCCTGGGAGTGTTTGATGGGGACGGTGTAGAGGGAGCTTTACTCTGTTTCTAACCCTGTGCTGTACCTGACCTGGGAATGTTTGATGCGGACAGTGTAGAGGGAGCTTTACTCTGTATCTAACCCCGTGCTGTACCTGTCCTGGGAGTGTTTGATGGGGACAGTGTAGAGGGAGCTTTACTCTGTATCTAACCCCGTGCTGTACCTGTCCTGGGAGTGTTTGATGGGGACAGTGTAGAGGGAGCTTTACTCTGTATCTAACACCGTGCTGTACCTGTCCTGGGAGAGTTTGATGGGGACGGTTGAGAGGGAGCTTTACTCTGTATCTAACCCCGTGCTGTACCTGTCCTGGGAGTGTTTGATTGGGACAGTGTAGAGAGAGCTTTACTCTGTATCTAACCCCGTGCATTACCTGTCCTGGGAGTGTTTGATGGGGACGGTGTAGAGGGAGATTTACTCTGTATCAAACCACGTGCTGTAACTTTCCAGGGAATGTTTGATGGGGAACGTTGTAGAAGAGCTTTACTCTGTACCGAACCCCGTGCTGTACCTGTCCTGGGAGTGTTTGATGGGGACAGTGTAGAGGGAGCTTTACTCTGTATCTAACCCCGTGCTGTACCTGTCCTGGGAGTGTTTGATGGGGGCGGTGTAGATGGAGATTTACTCTGTATCTAACCCCGTGCTGTACCTGTCCTGGGAGTGTTTGATGGTGACAGTGTAGAGGGAGCTTTACTCTGTATCTAATCCCCGTGCTTTACCTGGCCTGGGAGTGTTTGATGGGGACAGTGTAGAGCTTTACACTGTATCTAACCCCGTGCTGTACCTGTCCTGGGAGTGTTTGATCGGGGCGGTGTAGATGGAGATTTACTCTGTATCTAACCCCGTGCTGTACCTGTCCTGGGAGTGTTTGATGGGGACAGTGTAGAGGGAGCTTTACTCTGTATCTAACCCCGTGCTGTACCTGTCCTGGGAGTGTTTGATGGGGACAGTGTAGAGGGAGCTTTACTCTGTATCTAACCCCGTGCTGTACCTGTCCTGGGAGTGTTTGATGGGGACGGTGTAGAGGGAGCTTTACTCTGTTTCTAACCCTGTGCTGTACCTGACCTGGGAATGTTTGATGCGGACAGTGTAGAGGGAGCTTTACTCTGTATCTAACCCCGTGCTGTACCTGTCCTGGGAGAGTTTGATGGGGACGGTTGAGAGGGAGCTTTACTCTGTATCTAACCCCATGCTTTACATGTCCTGGGAGTGTTTGATTGGGACAGTGTAGAGAGAGCTTTACTCTGTATCTAACCCCGTGCATTACCTGTCCTGGGAGTGTTTGATGGGGACAGTGTAGAGAGAGCTTTTCTCTGTATCTAAGCCCGTGCTGTACCTGCCCTGGGAGTGTTTGATGGGGACGGTGTAGAGGGAGCTTTACTCTGTATCTAACCCCGTGCTGTACCTGTCCTGGGAGTGTTTGATGGGGACAGTGTAGAGAGAGCTTTTCTCTGTATCTAAGCCCGTGCTGTACCTGCCCTGGGAGTGTTTGATGGGGACAGTGTAGAGGGAGCTTTACTCTGTACCTAACCCCGTGCTGTACCTGTCCTGGGAGTGTTTGATGGGGACAGTGTAGAGGGAGCTTTACTCTGTATCTAACCCCGTGCTGCACCAATCCTGGGAGTGTTTGATGGGGACGGTGTAGAGGGAGATTTACTCTGTATCTAATACCATGCTCTACCTGTCCTGGGAGTGTTTGGTGGGGACGGTGTAGAGGGAGCTTTACTCTGTATCTAACCCCGTGCTGTACTTGTCGTGGGAGTGTTTGATGGGGACAGTGTAGAGGGTGCTTTACTCTGTATCTAACCCCGTGCTGTACTTGTCCTGGAAGTGTTTGATGGGGACGGTGTAGAGGGAGCTTTACTCTGTATCTAACCCCATGATGTACCTGTCCTGGGAACGTTTGATGGGGATAGAGCAGAGCGAGCTTTACTCTGTATCTAACCCCATGCTGTACCTGTCCTGGGAGTGTTTGATGGGGACGGTGTAGAGGGAGATTTACTCTGTATCTAATGCCATGCTGTACCTGTCCAGGGAGTGTTTGATGGGGACAGTGTAGAGGGAGATTTCCTCTGTATCTAACCCCGTGCTGTACCTATCCTGGGAGTGTTTGATGGTGACAGTGTAGAGGAAGCTTTACTCTGTATCTAATCCCGATGCTGTACCTGTCCTGGGAGTGTTTGATGGGGACGGTGTAGAGGGAGCTTTACTCAGTATCTAACCCCATGCTGTACCTGTCCTGGGAGTGTTTGATGGTGACAGTGTAGAGGGAGCTTTACTCTGTATCTAATCCCCGTGCTTTACCTGAACTGGGAGTGTTTGATGGGGACAGTGTAGAGCTTTACTCTGTATCTAACCCCGTGCTGTACCTGTGCTGGGAGTGTTTGATGGGGACGTGTAGAGGGAGATTTACTCTGTATCTAACCCTGTGCTGTACCTGTTTTGGGAGTGTTTGATGGGGACAGTGTAGAGGGAGCTTTACTCTGTATCTAAACACGTGCTGTACCTGTCCTGGGAGTGTTTGATGGGGATGGTGTAGAGGGAGCTTTACTCTGTATCTAACCCCGTGCTGTACCTGTCCTGGGAGTGTTTGATGGGGACGGTGTAGAGGGAGCTTTACTCTGTATCTAACCCCATGCTGTACATGTCCTGGGAGTGTTTGATGGGGACAGTGTAGAGGGAGATTTACTCTGTATCTAACCCCGTGCTTTACCTGTCCTGGGAGTGTTTGATGGGGACGGTGTAGAGGGAGATTTACTCTGTCTCTAATGCCATGCTGTACCTGCCCTGGGACTGTTTGATGGGGACGGTGTAGAGGGAGCTTTCCTCTGTATCTAACCCCATGTTGTACCAGTCCTGGAAGTGTTTGATGGGGACGGTGTAGAGGGAGCTTTACTCTGTACCGAACCCCGTGCTGTACCTGTCCTGGGAGTGTTTGATGGGGACAGTGTAGAGGGAGCTTTACTCTGTATCTAACCCCGTGCTGTACCTGTCCTGGGAGTGTTTGATGGTGACAGTGTAGAGGGAGCTTTACTCTGTACCGAACCCCGTGCTGTACCTGTCCTGGGAGTGTTTGATGGGGACAGTGTAGAGGGAGCTTTACTCTGTATCTAACCCCGTGCTGTACCTGTCCTGGGAGTGTTTGATGGGGACAGTGTAGAGAGAGCTTTTCTCTGTATCTAACCCCATGCAGTACCTGTCCTGGGAGTGTTTGATGGGGACGGTGTAGAGGGAGGTTTACTCTGTATCTCACCCCGTGCTGTACCTGTCCTGGGAGTGTTTGATGGTGACAGTGCAGAGGGAGCTTTACTCTGTATCTAATCCCCGTGCTTTACCTGTCCTGGGTTTGTTTGATGGGGACAGTGTAGAGGGAGCTTTACTCTGTATCTAACCCCGTGCTGTACCTGTCCTGGGAGTGTTTGATGGGGACGGTGTAGAGGGAGCTTTACTCTGTTTCTAACCCTGTGCTGTACCTGACCTGGGAATGTTTGATGCGGACAGTGTAGAGGGAGCTTTACTCTGTATCTAACCCCATGCTGTACCTGTCCTGGGAGTGTTTGATGGGGACGGTGTAGAGGGAGATTTACTCTGTATCTAATCCCATGCTCTACCTGTCCTGGGAGTGTTTGATGGGAACAGTGTTGAGGGAGCTTTACTCTGTATCTAACCCTGTGCTGTACCTGTCCTTGGAGTGTTTGATGGGGACGGTGTAGAGGGAGCTTTAGTCTGTAACTAACCCCGTGCTGTACCTGTCCTGGGAGTGTTTGATGGGGACAGTGTAGAGGGAGATTAACTCTGTATCTAACCCCGTGCTGTACCTGTCCTGGGAGTGTTTGATGGGGACAGTGTAGAGGGAGCTTTACTCTGTATCTAACCCCGTGCTGTACCTGTCCTGGGAGTGTTTGATGGGGATGGTGTAGAGGGAGCTTTACTCTGTATCTAACCCCGTGCTGTACCTGTCCTGGGAGTGTTTGATTGGGACAGTGTAGAGGGAGCTTTACTCTGTATCTAACCCCGTGCTGTAGCTGTCCTGGGAGTGTTTGATTGGGAGGGTGTAGAGGGAGATTTACTCTGTATCTAACCCCGTGCTGTACCTGTCCTGGGAGAGTTTGATGGGGACAGTGTAGAGGGAGCTTTACTCTGTATCTAACCCCGTGCTGTACCTGTCCTGGGAGTGTTTGATGGGGAGGGTGTAGGGGGAGCTTTACTCTGTATCTAACCCCGTGCTGTACCTGTCCTGGGAGTGTTTGATGGGGAGGGTGTAGGGGGAGCTTTTCTCTGTATCTAACCCCATGTTGTACCTGTCCTGGGAGTGTTTACTGGGCAAGGTGTAGAGGGAGCTTTACTCTTTATCCAACCCCATGCTGTACCTGTCCTGCGAGTGTTTGATGGGAACAGTGTAGAGCGAGCTTTACTCTTTATCCAACCCCATGCTGTACCTGTCCTGCGAGTGTTTGATGGGAACAGTGTAGAGGGAGCTTTACTCTGTATCTAACCCCATGCTGTACCTGTCCTGCGAGCGTTTGATGGGGATGGTTGAGAGGGAGATTTACTCTGTATCTAACCCCATGCTGTACATGTCCTGGGAGTGTTTGATGGGGACAGTGTAGACGGAGCTTTGATCTGTATCTAACCCCATGCTGTACCTGTCCTGGGAGTGTTTGATGGGGACGGTGTAGAGGGAGATTTACTCTGTATCTAACCCCGTGATGTACCTATCCTGGGAGTGTTTGATTGTGACAGTGTAGAGGGAGCTTTACTCTGTATCTAACCCCGTGCTGTACCTGTCCTGGGAGTGTTTGATGGGGACGGTGTAGAGGGAGCTTTACTCTGTATCTAACCCCGTGCTTTACCTGGCTTGGGAGTTTTTGATGGGGACAGTGTAGAGCGAGCTTTACTCTGTATCTAACCCCGTGCTCTAACTGTCCTGGGAGTGTTTGATGGGGACGGTGTAGAGGGAGCTTTACTCTGTATCTAACCCCATGATGTACCTGTCCTGGGAAGGTTTGATGGGGATAGAGCAGAGCGAGCTTTACTCTGTATCTAACCCCATGCTGTACCTGTCCTGGGAGTGTTTGATGGGGACGGTGTAGAGGGAGATTTACTCTGTCTCTAATGCCATGCTGTACCTGCCCTGGGACTGTTTGATGGGGACGGTGTAGAGGGATCTTTCCTCTGTATCTAACCCCATGTTGTACCAGTCCTGGAAGTGGTTGATGGGGACGGTGTAGAGGGAGATTTACTCTGTATCAAACCACGTGCTGTAACTTTCCAGGGAATGTTTGATGGGGAACTTTGTAGAGGAGCTTTACTCTGTACCGAACCCCGTGCTGTACCTGTCCTGGGAGTGTTTGATGGGGACGGTGTAGAGGGAGCTTTACTCTGTATCTAACACCGTGCTGTACCTGTCCTGGGAGTGTTTGATGGGGACGGTGTAGAGGGAGCTTTACTCTGTATCTAACCCCGTGCTGTACCTGTCCTGGGAGCGTTTGATGGTGACAGTGCAGAGGGAGCTTTACTCTGTATCTAATCCCCGTGCTTTACCCGTCCTGGGTTTGTTTGATGGGGACAGTGTAGAGGGAGCATTACTCTGTATCTAACCCTGTGCTGTACCTGTCCTGGGAATGTTCGATGGGGACGGTATAGAGGGAGATTTACTCTGTATCTAATCCCATGCTCTACCTGTCCTGGGAGTGTTTGATGGGAACAGTGTTGAGGGAGCTTTACTCTGTATCTAACCCTGTGCTGTACCTGTCCCTGGAGTGTTTGATGGGGACGGTGTAGAGGGAGCTTTAGTCTGTAACTAACCCCGTGCTGTACTTGTCGTGGGAGTGTTTGATGGGGACAGTGTAGAGGGAGCTTTACTCTGTATCTAACCCCATGCTGTACCTGTCCAGGGAGTGTTTGATGTGGACCTTGTAGAGGGAGCTTTACTCTGTATCTAACCCCATGCTGTACCTGTCCTGGGAGCGTTTGATGGGGACGGTTGAGAGGGAGATTTACTCTGTATCTAACCCCATGCTGTACCTGTTCTGGGAACGTTTGATCGGGATAGAGAAGAGGGAGCTTTACTCTGTATCTAACCCCGTGCTGTACCTGTCCTGGGAGTGTTTGATGGGGACAGTGTAGAGGGAGCTTTACTCTGTATCTAATACCGTGCTGTACCTGTCCTGGGAGTGTTTGATGGGGACGGTGTAGAGGGAGCTTTACTCTGTATCTAACCCCATGCTGTACCTGTCCTGGGAGCGTTTGATGGGGATGGTTGAGAGGGAGATTTACTCTGTATCTAACCCCATGCTGTACATGTCCTGGGAGTGTTTGATGGGGACAGTGTAGACGGAGCTTTGATCTGTATCTAACCCCATGCTGTACCTGTCCTGGGAGTGTTTGATGGGGACGGTGTAGAGGGAGATTTACTCTGTATCTAACCCCGTGATGTACCTATCCTGGGAGTGTTTGATTGTGACAGTGTAGAGGGAGCTTTACTCTGTATCTAACCCCGTGCTTTACCTGGCATGGGAGTGTTTGATGGGGACATTGTAGAGCGAGCTTTACTCTGTATCTAACCCCGTGCTCTACCTGTCCTGGGAGTGTTTGATGGGGACGGTGTAGAGGGAGCTTTACTCTGTATCTAACCCCATGATGTACCTGTCCTGGGAACGTTTGATGGGGATAGAGCAGAGCGAGCTTTACTCTGTATCTAACCCCATGCTGTACCTGTCCTGGGAGTGTTTGATGGGGACGGTGTAGAGGGAGATTTACTCTGTCTCTAATGCCATGCTGTACCTGCCCTGGGACTGTTTGATGGGGACGGTGTAGAGGGATCTTTCCCCTGTATCTAACCCCATGTTGTACCAGTCCTGGAAGTGGTTGATGGGGACAGTGTAGAGGGAGATTTACTCTGTATCAAACCACGTGCTGTAACTTTCCAGGGAATGTTTGATGGGGAACTTTGTAGAGGAGCTTTACTCTGTACCGAACCCCGTGCTGTACCTGTCCTGGGAGTGTTTGATGGTGACAATGTAGAGAGAGCTTTTCTCTGTATCTAACCCCGTGCTGTACCTGTCCTGGGAGTGTTTGATGGTGACAGTGCAGAGGGAGCTTTACTCTGTATCTAATCCCCGTGCTTTACCCGTCCTGGGTTTGTTTGATGGGGACAGTGTAGAGGGAGCATTACTCTGTATCTAACCCTGTGCTGTACCTGTCCTGGGAATGTTCGATGGGGACGGTATAGAGGGAGATTTACTCTGTATCTAATCCCATGCTCTACCTGTCCTGGGAGTGTTTGATGGGAACAGTGTTGAGGGAGCTTTACTCTGTATCTAACCCTGTGCTGTACCTGTCCCTGGAGTGTTTGATGGGGACGGTGTAGAGGGAGCTTTAGTCTGTAACTAACCCCGTGCTGTATTGTCGTGGGAGTGTTTGATGGGGACAGTGTAGAGGGAGCTTTACTCTGTATCTAACCCCATGCTGTACCTGTCCTGGGAGTGTTTGATGTGGACCTTGTAGAGGGAGCTTTACTCTGTATCTAACCCCATGCTCTACCTGTCCTGGGAGTGTTTGATGGGAACAGTGTTGAGGGAGCTTTACTCTGTATCTAACCCTGTGCTGTACCTGTCCCTGGAGTGTTTGATGGGGACGGTGTAGAGGGAGCTTTAGTCTGTAACTAACCCCGTGCTGTATTGTCGTGGGAGTGTTTGATGGGGACAGTGTAGAGGGAGCTTTACTCTGTATCTAACCCCATGCTGTACCTGTCCTGGGAGTGTTTGATGTGGACCTTGTAGAGGGAGCTTTACTCTGTATCTAACCCCATGCTGTACCTGTCCTGGGAGCGTTTGATGGGGACGGTTGAGAGGGAGATTTACTCTGTATCTAACCCCATGCTGTACCTGTTCTGGAAACGTTTGATCGGGATAGAGAAGAGGGAGCTTTACTCTGTATCTAACCCCGTGCTGTACCTGTCCCTGGGAGTGTTTGATGGGGACAGTGTAGAGGGAGCTTTACTCTGTATCTAACACCGTGCTGTACCTGTCCTGGGAGTGTTTGATGGGGACGGTGTAGAGGGAGCTTTACTCTGTATCTAACCCCGTGCTGTACCTGTCCTGGGAGTGTTTGATGTGGACGGTGTAGAGGGAGCTTTTCTCTGTATCTAACCCGGTGCTGTACCTGTCCTGGGAGTGTTTGATTGGGAGGGTGTAGAGGGAGATTTACTCTGTATCAAATTGCCATGCTGTACCTGTCCTGGGGAGTGTTTTGATGGGGGACAGTGTAGAGGGAGCTTTACTCTGTATCTAACCCCGTGCTGTACCTGTCCTGGGAGTGTTTGATGGGGGTCGGTGTAGTGGGAGCTTTACTCTGTATCTAACCCCATGCTGTTACCTGTCCTGGGAGTGTTTACTGGGCAAGGTGTAGAGGGAGCTTTACTCTTTATCCAACCCCATTGCTGTACCTGTCCTGCGAGTGTTTGATGGGAACAGTGTAGAGCGAGCTTTACTCTGTATCTAACCCATGCTGTACCTGTCCTGGGAGTGTTTGATGGGGACGGGTTGGTAGAGGGAGCTTTACTCTGTATCTAAGCCCGTGCTGTACCTGTCCTGGGAGTGTTTGATGGGGACGGTGTAGAGGGAGCTTTACTCTGTATCTAACCCCGTGCTGTACCTGTCCCTGGGAGTGTTTGATGGGGATGGTTGAGAGGGAGATTTACTCTGTATCTAACCCCATGCTGTACATGTCCTGGGAGTGTTTGATGGTGACAGTGTAGACGAGCTTTGATCAGTATCTAACCCCATGCTGTACCTGTTCCTGGGAGTGTTTGATGGGACGCTTGTAGAGGGAGATTACTCTGTATCTAACCCTGTGATGTACCTATCCTGGGAGTGTTTGATTGTGGACAGTGTAGAGGGAGCTTTACTCTGTATCTAACCCCGTGCTTTACCTGGCCTGGGAGTGTTTGATGGGGACAGTGTAGAGCGAGCTTTACTCTGTATCTAACCCCGTGCTCTACCTGTCCTGGGAGTGTTTGATGGGGACAGTGCAGAGGGAGCTTTACTCTGTTTCTAACCCCGTGCTGTACCTGTCCTGGGAGTGGTTTGATGTGGACGGTGTAGAGGGAGCTTTACTCTGTATCTAACTCCGTGCTGTACCTGTCCTGGGAGTGTTTGTGATGGGGACGGTGTAGAGGGAGATTTTCTCTGTATCTAACCCCGTGCTGTACCTGTCCTGGGAGTGTTTGATGGGGACAGTGTAGAGGGAGCTTTACTCTGTATCTAACCCCATGCTGTACCTGTCCTGGGAGCGTTTGATGGGGATGGTTGAGAGGGAGATTTTACTCTGTATCTAACCCCGTGATGTACCTATCCTGGAGTGTTTTGATTGTGACAGTGTAGAGGGAGCTTTACTCTGTATCTAACCCCGTGCTTTACCTGGGCTTGGGAGTGTTTGATGGGGACAGTGTAGAGCGAGCTTTACTCTGTATCTAACCCCGTGCTCTACCTGTCCTGGGAGTGTTTGATGGGGACGGTGTAGAGGGAGCTTTACTCTGTATCTAACCCCATGATGTACCTGTCCCTGGGAACGTTTTGATGGGGATAGAGCAGAGCGAGCTTTACTCTGTTTTCTAACCCCATGCTGTACCTGTCCTGGGAGTGTTTTGATGGGGACGGTGTAGAGGGAGATTTACTCTGTATCTAATGCCATGCTGTACCTGTCCAGGGAGTGTTGATGGGGACAGTGTAGAGGGAGATTTCCTCTGTATCTAACCCCGTGCTGTACCTGTCCTGGGAGTGTTTGATGGTGACAGTGTAGAAGGAGATTTCCTCTGTATCTAACCCGTGCTGAACCTATCCTGGGAGTGTTTGATGGTGACAGTGTAGAGGAAGCTTTACTCTGTATCTAATCCCGATGCTGTACCTGTCCCTGGGAGTGTTTTATGGGGACGGTGGTAGAGGGAGCTTTACTCTGTATCTAACCCTGTGCTGTACCTATCCTGGGAGTGTTTGATGGTGACAGTGTAGAGGAAGCTTTACTCTGTATCTAATCCCGATGCTGTACCTGTCCTGGGATTGTTGTGATGGGAACAGTGTAGAGCGAGTTTTACGCTCTATCTAACCCCCATTCTGTCCCTGTCCTGGGATTGTTTCGTGGGGACAGTGTAGGGGGAGCTTTATACTCTGTATCTAACCCCGTGCTGTACCTGTCCTGGGGATTGTTTGATGGGAACAGTGTAGAGCGAGTTTTACGCTCTATCTAACCCCCCATTCTGTCCCTGTCCTGGGATTGTTTCGTGGGGACAGTGTAGAGGGGAGCTTTACTCTGTAATCTAACCCCCATTCTGTCCCTGTCCTGGGAGTGTTTGATGGGGACGGTGTAGAGGGAGCTTTACTCTGTATCTAACCCCGTGCTGTACCTGCCCTGGGAGTGTTTGATGGTGACAGTGTAGAGGGAGCTTTACTCTGTATCTAATCCCCGTGCTTTACCTGAACTGGGAGTGTTTGATGGGGACAGTGTAGAGCTTTACTCTGTATCTAACCCCGTGCTGTACCTGTCCTGGGAGTGTTTGATGGGGACGGTGTAGAGGGAGCTTTCCTCTGTATCTAAACACGTGCTGTACCTGTCCTGGGAGTATTTGATCGGGATGGTGTAGAGGGAGATTTACTCTGTATCTAACCCCGTGCTGTACCTGTCCTGGGAGTGTTTGATGGGGACGGTGTAGAGGGAGCTTTACTCTGTATCTAACCCTGTGCTGTACCTGTCCTGGGAGTGTTTGATGGGGACGGTTGAGAGGGAGCTTTACACTGTATCTAACCCCATGCTGTACATGTCCTGGGAGTGTTTGATGGGGACAGTGTAGAGGGAGATTTACTCTGTATCTAACCCCGTGCTGTACCTGTCCTGGGAGTGTTTGATGGGGACGGTGTAGAGGGAGATTTACTCTGTCTCTAATGCCATGCTGTACCTGTCCTGGGAGTGTTTGATGGGGACGGTGTAGAGGGATCTTTCCTCTGTATCTAACCCCATGTTGTACCAGTCCCTGGAAGTGGTTGATGGGGACAGTGTAGAGGGAGATTTACTCTGTATCTAACCCCGTGCTGTACCTGTCCTGGGAGTGTTTGATGGGGACAATGTAGAGAGAGCTTTTCTCTGTATCTAACCCCGTGCTGTACCTGTCCTGGGAGTGTTTGATGGGGACGGTGTAGAGGGGAGGTTTACTCTGTATCTTACCCCCGTGCTGTACCTGTCCTGGGAGTGTTTGATGGTGACAGTGCAGAGGGAGCTTTACTCTGTATCTAATCCCCGTGCTTTACCTGTCCTGGGTTTGTTTGATGGGGACAGTGTAAGAGGGAGCATTACTCTGTATCTAACCCTGTGCTGTACCTGTCCTGGGAATGTTCGATGGGGACGGTATAGAGGGAGATTTACTCTGTATCTAATCCCATGCTCTACCTGTCCTGGGAGTGTTTGATGGGAACAGTGTTGAGGGAGCTTTACTCTGTATCTAACCCTGTGCTGTACCTGTCCCTGGAGTGTTTGATGGGGACGGTGTAGAGGGAGCTTTAGTCTGTAACTAACCCCGTGCTGTACTTGTCGTGGAGTGTTTGATGGGGACAGTGTAGAGGGAGCTTTACTCTGTATCTAACCCCATGCTGTACCTGTCCTGGGGAGTGTTTGATGTGGACCTTGTAGAGGGAGCTTTACTCTGTATCTAAACCCCATTGCTGTACCTGTCCTGGGAGCTTTTGATGGGGACGGTTGAGAGGGAGATTTAACTCTGTATCTAACCCCATGCTGTACCTTGTTCTGGGAACGTTTTGATCGGGATAGAGAAGAGGGAGCTTTACTCTGTATCTAACCCCGTGCTGTTACCTGTCCTGGGAGTGTTTGATGGGGACAGTGTAGAGGGAGCTTTACTCTGTATCTAACCCCGTGCTGTACCTGTCCTGGAGTGTTTTTGATGGGGATGGTGTAGAGGGAGCTTTATACTCTGTATCTAACCCCGTGCTGTACCTGTCCTGGGAGTGTTTGATGGGGACGGTGTAGAGGGAGCTTTACTCTGTATCTAACCCCGTGCTGTACCTGTCCTGGGAGTGTTTTGATGGGGACAGTGTAGAGGGAGCTTTTACTCTGTATCTAACACCGTGCTGTACCTGTCCTGGGAGTGTTTGATGGGGGACAGTGTAGAGGGAGCTTTACTCTGTAATCTAACCCCGTGCTGTACCTGTCCTGGGAGTGTTTGATGGGGGACAGTGTAGAGGGAGCTTTACTCTGTATCTAACACCGTGCTGTACCTGTCCTGGGAGTGTTTGATGGGGACGGTGTAGAGGGAGCTTTACTCTGTATCTAACCCCGTGCTGTACCTGTCCCTGGGAGTGTTTGATGTGGACGGTGTAGAGGGAGCTTTTCTCTGTATCTAACCCGGTGCTGTACCTGTCCTGGGGAGTGTTTGATTGGGAGGGTGTAGAGGGAGATTTACTCTGTATCTAATGCCATGCTGTACCTGTCCTGGGAGTGTTTTGATGGGGACAGTGTAGAGGGAGCTTTACTCTGTATCTAACCCCGTGCTGTACCTGTCCCTGGGAGTGTTTTGATGGGGTCGGTGTAGTGGGAGCTTTACTCTGTATCTAACCCCATGCTGTACCTGTCCCTGGGAGTGTTTACTGGGCAAGGTGTAGAGGAGCTTTACTCTTTATCCAACCCCATGCTGTACCTGTCCTGCGAGTGGTTTGATGGGAACAGTGTAGAGCGAGCTTTACTCTGTATCTAACCCCGTGCTGAACATGTCCTGGGAGTGTTTGATGTGGACCTTGTAGAGGGAGCTTTACTCTCTATCTAACCCCATGCTGTACCTGTCCTGGGAGCGTTTGATGGGGATGGTTGAGAGGGAGATTTACTCTGTATCTAACCCATGCTGTACAATGTCCTGGGAGTGTTTGATGGTGACAGTGTAGACGGAGCTTTGATCTGTATCTAACCCCATTCTGTACCTGTCCTGGGAGTGTTTGATGGGGACGGTGTAGAGGGAGATTTACTCTGTATCTAACCCTGTGATGTACCTATCCTGGGAGTGTTTGATTGTGACAGTGTAGAGGGAGCTTTACTCTGTATCTAACCCCGTGCTTTACCTGGCCTGGGAGTGTTTGATGGGGACAGTGTAGAGCGAGCTTTACTCTGTATCTAACCCCGTGCTCTACCTGTTTTTGGGAGTGTTTGATGGGGACAGTGCAGAGGGAGCTTTACTCGGTTTCTAACCCCGTGCTGTACCTGTCCTGGGAGTGTTTGATGTGGACGGTGTAGAGGGAGCTTTACTCTGTATCTAACCCCGTGCTGTACCTGTCCTGGGAGTGTTTGATGGGGACGGTGTAGAGGGAGATTTACTCTGTATCTAATTACTTGCTGTACCTTTCCAGGGAATGTTTGATGGGGAACGTTGTAGAGGAGCTTTACTCTGTACCTAACCCCGTGCTGTATCTGTCATGGGAGTGTTTGATGGGGGACGGTGTAGAGGGAGATTTACTCTGTATCTAACCCCATGCCATACCTGTCCTGGGAGTGTTTGATGTGGACGGTATAGAGGGAGCTTTACTCTGTATCTAACCCCCGTGCTGTACCAGTCCTGGAAGTGTTTGATGGGGACAGTGTAGAGGGAGATTTTACTCTGTATCTAACCCCGTGATGTACCTATCCTGGGAGTGTTTGATTGTGACAGTGTAGAGGGAGCTTTACTCTGTATCTAATCCCCCGTACTTTAACTGGCCTGGGAGTGTTTGATGGGGACAGTGTAGAGCGAGCTTTACTCTGTATCTCACCCCGTGCTCTACCTGTCCTGGGAGTGTTTGATGGGGACAGTGTAGAGGGAGCTTTACTCTGTATCTAACCCCGTGCTGTACCTGTCCCTGGGAGTGTTTGATGGGGAACGGTGTAGAGGGAGCTTTACTCTATATCTAACCCTGTGCTGTACCTGTCCCTGGGAGTCCTTAATGAGGACAGTATAGAGGGAGCTTTACTCTGAATCTAACCCTGTGCTGTACCTGTTCCTGGGCGTGTTTGATGGCGGACAGTGTAGAGGGAGATTTACTCTGTCTCTAATGCCATGCTGTACCTGTCCTGGGAGTGTTTGATGGGGACGGTGTAGAGGGATCTTTCCTCTGTATCTAACCCCATGTTGTACCAGTCCTGGGAGTGGTTGATGGGGACGGTGTAGAGGGAGCTGTACTCTGTATCTAACCCCGTGCTGTACATGTCCTGGGAGTGTTTTGATGGGGAAAGTGTAGAGGGAGCTTTACTGTGTATCTAACCCCCGTGCTGTACCTGTCCTGGGAGTGTTTGATGGGGACGGTGTAGAGGGAGATTTACTCTGTATCTAACCCCGTGCTGTACCGGTCCTGGGAGTGTTTGATGGGGACGGTGTAGAGGGAGCTTTACTCTGTATCTAACCCCGTGCTGTACCTGTCCTGGGAGTATTTGATGGGACAGTGTAGAGGGAGCTTTACTCTGTATCTAACCCCGTGCTGTACCTGTCCTGGGGAGTGTTTGATGGGGAAGGTGTAGAGGGAGCTTTACTCTGTATCTAACCCCGTGCTGTACCTGTCCTGGGAGTGTTTGATGGGGACAGTGTAGAGGGAGCTTTACTCTGTATCTAACCCCGTGCTGTACCTGTCCTGGGAGTGTTTGATGGGGACGGTGTAGAGGGAGCTTTACATTAACTGCGGCTCCATCCATGATGCAGGGAAGGCTGAAGATGTTGAAGGAATTTGACCGGTACGACCGGTGATTTTTCGCCTAGAGCCATTGCAATTTGAAGGGAGGTTACAGCAGCGCCTGAAATCCTTTTCAGAATCACTCCCACACAAGCACACCCTTCCCTTGGGTGGGTGCTGAGGTTCATGTATTTGAGTTCATACACCAAGACCAGAGACCAATGATCTGGCCTGGCATTACAAAATGCAGTCATGAGGGAGCGCCACAGTGTCAGAGGGTCAGTGCTGAGGGAGCGCCACAGTGTCAGAGGGTCAGTGCTGAGGGAGCGCCGCACTGTCGGAGGGTCAGTGCTGATGGAGCGCCGCACTGTCGGATGGTCAGTGCTGAGGGAGCGCCGCACTGTGGGAGGGTCATTGCTGAGGGAGCGCCGCACTGTGGGAGGGGTCAGTGCTGAGGGAGAGCCACACTGTCGGAGGGTCAGTGCTGAGGGAGCGCCGCACTGTCGGAGGGTCAGTGGCTGAGGGAGCGCCGCACTGTGGGAGGGTCAGGTGCTGAGGGAGCGCCGCACTGTGGGAGGGTCAGTGCTGAGGGGAGCGCCGCACTGTCGGAGGGTCAGTGCTGAGGGAGCGCTGCACTGTCGGAGGGTCAGTGCTGAGGGAGCGGCCGCACTGTGGGAGGGTCAGTGCTGAGGGGAGCGCCGCACTGTGGGAGGGTCAGTGCTGAGGGAGCGCCGCACTGTCGGATGGTCAGTGCTGAGGGAGCGCCGCACTGTGGGAGGGTCAGTGCTGAGGGAGCGCCGAACTGTGGGAGGGTCAGTGCTGAGGGAGAGCCACACTGTCGGAGGGTCAGTGCTGAGGGAGCGCCGCACTGTCCGGAGGGTCCAGTGCTGAGGGAGCGCCGCACTGTGGGAGGGTCAGTGGCTGAGGGAAGCGCCGCCACTGTGGGAGGGTCAGTGCTGAGGGGAGTGCCGCACTGTCGGAGGGTCAGTGCTGAGGGAGCACCGCACTGTCGGAGGGTCAATGCTGAGGGAGCGCCGCACTGTCGGAGGGTCAGTGCTGAGGGAGCGCCGCACTGTGGGAGGGTCAGTGCTGAGGGAGCGCTTGCACTGTCGGAGGGTCAAGTGGCTGAGGGAGCGCCGCACTGTCGGAGGGTCAGTACTGAGGGAGTGCCGCACTGTCGGAGGGTCAGTGCTGAGGGAGCGCCGCACTGTCAGAGGGTCAGTGCTGAGGGAGCGCCGCACTGTCGGAGGGTCAGCGCTGAGGGAGCGCCGCAACTGTCGGAGGGTCAGCGCTGAGGGAGCGCCGCACTGTCGGAGGAGAATCGAAATGTCCAGTGCCTGGATTCAGTCTTCCCAAACCTATGAATGTGATTCACTTCCCTGGAGTGAAGGTTGAAATTGAAAACAGGGCAGGGGATGGTGGTGGGGGTAAGGATTGAGTCTAACTCTGGGGGTGTAGAGCATGAAGTGTTTTCCTCTGCTCAGGGATTAGTGTGTGAGCTGGGATTCCCATTC